>JAVJAQ010003082.1:0-119581 GCA_032362365.1 Zygogramma bicolorata
CCACATCAAATCGTTCCATACTAAACACATCTTAGAATATGCTAGTTTCGCTCTTATTCGAAATACCATACACGACATAAGAAGTAAATTACATTTCATCAACTCATCCCTTCATCAATGTTTTGGTAAACTTTCCGTTTCAACAATTCATCCAACAATCTGGGACACTTTCGTCAGAATATCCCATGAAAAAGCCGATCCTATGGCCAATGAAAAAACCACCACACAAAAGAAAAAGCTCTCAGCACTACTCAAGCAGAAAGCTTTACAATCATCCCCAGCGGACTTCCCAGTTTTAGTCCACAACTTTTCTGACACTCCACTTGACCCAGCTGCCCACAACATTTTATCAGAAGGCTTCAATTTCTCGATTACTCCTAGATCTATTCCAGTCGAAACCATTATAACTCAGACTGAATCAGCCATCTCTCATCTTCCTAAGAACACTGTCGAAGAAGCCCGGCAAGATGTTGCTTCCCACCTGAGAAGAGCCAAAGTTTCCCAATCCAATGTTACCCTAGCTGAGAGATGGTCCCTCAAGAATCTCCACAACAATACAATCATTCTACCAGCCGATAAGGTCAACGCCACTCTGATCCTCAACACCACAGACTTTGTATGAGGAAATGACAATATTGATCAACTCCCTTGAATACCAACACACTTCAAGAGACCCCACAACGTATCTCGAGAAAAAGACCGAAACCAACAACTCCAATATCCCGACTGACCAGAAGAAAGCTCTCATTCCGAGGAAAAAATCTTTACGCATTCCCCGAATATATGGCCTTCCAAAAATACACAAACCGAATATCCCACTCCATCCCATAGTTAGCGCCTTTGGATGCCCAACACAACCCCTCTCCAGATACCTAGCAAACACCCTCCAACCTCTAGTAGAACAGGGTTTGTCATATATCCAGAACTCTTTTCATTCCATTGAAACACTCAAAACCTTCAACATCCGACCAACAGACATTCTCGTAAGCTTCGATGTAGCATCTCATTTCACGAATATTCCTTTAGCTGAAACTTTGAGTGTTTTGGAAACCAAGCATCAAATCTCTAAAGATAATCTCAACCTCATCAACCATTGTATGTCCAGTACATATTTTTTTTTCAGGACAAATTCTACAAACAAGTGAAAGGAGCTCCGATGGGTTTCCCCCTCCCCCCAGTTCTTGCAAACCTCTACATGGTGGATTTCGAAACCAGAGCCATTGACACATATGAACTCAAGCCTACTTGCTGGCTCCGATACGTAGATGACATCTTTGCCATATGGCCTCATGGGTTTGGAACCCTCCTAACATTCCTGACCCACCTCAACACCTTCCACCCCAACATACAATTCACTATGGAAATAAAAAAGGACGCCTTCCTCCCATTCTTGGATGTTCTCAGCAGGAAGTCAAACAATTCTTTCACTCGCACCGTCTACCGCAAACCGACCCATACAAACCGGTACCTCAAAGCCAAGTCTCATCATCACCCAGCACAATTGAATTCGGTTCTGAATTATCTCAAACATAGGTCCTTCAAACTCACCGATAACCACAATAGACCCAATGAAATGGAAAAGCTCAAATCCGCACTTACCCAAAACGATTTTTCCGATTCCCAAATCCACAAGTCTACCTAACTTCAGCAAACCCGTGCTCAGTATCACTACTTTTATTCGGGTTTGAAGGCCGTCGTTTTTTGGAATTTCTTCCTGACGTTCGCTGGCTCGAGTGGCTAGCTTCTTCAGAGGTTCATTCATCTTGGAATTCACTCCGATGACTCCAAGATGAATGAACCTCTGAAGAAGCTAGCCACTCGAGCCAGCGAAACGTCAGGAAGAAATTCCAAAAAACGACGGCCTTCAAACCCGAATAAAAGTAGTGATACTGAAAACCTCGGCCGCGAAAGCCTCAACTATTTTGTCAAACCCGTGCTCTTTACCCTAGACCCCCGAAGGACGAACCTGAACGCCAAAAAGCTTTCCCTCCATATATCCATGGTGTTACTGATAAAATAAGTCGAATTCTGACACGACATGACATCAAAACCATTTTCACAGCTAACAACCAAATATCCACCTACCTTCGAAGACCCAAAGACACAATCCCTAATGACACCCAAGGAATATATGAAATACCATGCTCTAACTGTCCCAGAACATAAATCGGCCAGACCAACCGACGAGTGTCCTGTAGAGCATATGAACACGAACTAGCAGTCCGTAGTCAAACTCACCATTATTTCAACATCATTTAGAAACACAAAATATATTTCAAAAATACCAAAACCGTTACCACAGCCAAAACCCTCCAAACCAGAGTTACCCGTGAAGCCATTGAAATCGAAAAACATCCCAACTGTCTCAATAAACGCAACGATTCTCAAAGACTCCCCAATACGTGGAAACCACTTTTGGTCCGACATACTTCCATTTACTCCGACTTGAGTACTAATCCGTTCGAACCTCCCATCCACCGTCCAATCCCTGATCCTGCCATAATTACTTATGAACCCTCAAATCCCACCAACCTCCAATCCTCGAACTCCAGTGATGAATCCCAGTCAGTAAGACAACTCAGACCTAGACGCAAGGTCACTCAGTCTTGAAAATGGCTCCGAAATGGGAGCCAAGGAAACCATTCCAGACGTGGATCAACCGGAAGCTCCAGCCATAACATTTCTGACCGCGGAAGCCTATCCGAACAAATATATATATATATATAATAGTAAAATTTCAATATCGATATCTTGCATATCATCGCAGTCTCCTTGCTTCTTTTAATTTGAGTGGCTTATTAATACAGCAAGTTGAGCGGAATCATTGATGCATACTATCAACATCAACTCATCGATTTGGAATGTTCAACAAATTATATTGATGAAGTTATCAGTGATTGAAATATTTCCGCTCGATCCCCACAAAATCAATTACTTATTCGAGAATATTCAAATGAGTCCTGTCAACTACGAAATGAGTCACTTATTCGCCTCTTGATTTTTCAATAATTCAATCTACCAATTCTGCTAACCAAGAACCTCATCAATTTTACATGAAAGCCGTGTTCGGAGTGAAGTATGATGGTATAAGTGGAGTTCTTCATTAAATAATGGAATGCGACGGTACAGCTTCCGTTCATTGGGAATTGAAATTGAAAGGAGTTTAATTCATACTGGAGAGATTCGTTTGGTATTTTCATGAGATTACCCTACTTACGAACTATTCCTGCTTTCTGGAACACCGTAGTTCAGATGGCAAGTCATGTCTATGTATGTCATTAACAGTTACACAGTTCCTTTATAGAAATGAGATGAACGAATGCAGTTTTTCAATGATTACACTAGTAGCTTGAAGACGGATCCCCTACAAAACATCGAAACACAAAACGTCGAATTACGAAGCATCGAATCATAAAACAGTGAAAACTCAAATTATCGAACGTCAAACGAACAAAATTCACGAAACATCGAATGAAAATATGATCCAATTATTTGGAATAGCAAAAACATCGAACAAAGCGATGGATAGTTTTTGTAACGAATAATCGTTACATCATTTATAATAAGTAAATTTATCATTCATATGAGCCCGACATCTGTCGTTCGAAAGTGGAAACTTCACATTTTCGTAAATCAATAATAGCGATTTCGTGCATACTAGAGCATCTAGCGGAGAATGGCTGAATCATCAGAATCTTTGTTCAGCAACAAAAACGCCATGTTGTCTTTGGGCCATTAATCGCGCATGACCGAATTGAAATCTGTCGAAAAGGGAAGAAGCTCATCAAGCTCTCAGAGCTCTCTTCTAATTAGGCTATCATCGAGGCAACATTGTTTTTGAGATTTGATCGCAAAATTTGTTTTCACGTTATCTTAATATCTTTACATTATCTTCCTTTTTCCACAAAAAGTTTTCATGAAGTGTTTGTTGTCTTGAATGGAATATCAGGTATGTGAAAAGAGTTCCCATAATTTCTTATCTTCTGTTCAACAATTTTAGCCAATGGTGGCAAGCATACCTTCACGTAATCTTTATCTTGATTTATCTTTGTAATCCTTCAACATTCAAGTGATTATCGATTTCATTTATTGATATTTTCAGGTTATTATCGCCAGAGGCGTATCAATTTAGTTTTCACAATTTCGTGAAACGAAAATTTCTGATTTTTGAGAATTTGACTGCGTTTTTATTTTCACAGCATTTGGCCGAATGACGAATGAAATTCTGAAAGGATCTCAATCAATTTGTTCGGAATAGAGGCTGAAAGTTGATTCCTGTTTGGAAAAATACTCGGAAAAATATATTGAAAACGCAGTAACCCACATGGTATCCTGTACATCCAGGCTGGAGATTATTCTAGGTGAGTATTGATTCACACATTTTTGTTCTTTTCCATAAAATCAGTAATTGTGTGTTTGAACTCACCTCGAGTCATTTTCTTTTAAGCCATAGGGTCCAGTGGGCATATTTTCTTGAAAGTCGAAAATTTTGTCGTTCCTTAAGTCAGAAATTTTGTTCCTGATTTAAGTATTTACCGTTCCCTTATCTTTACTTTAGCTCTTTGAAAATATCTATTTTGAGTCAGTCCTATTTGTTGCACTAAAAGTTTATTGCACTTGAAACTTGGATTACGAAAGATTTTGTGAAGTAGTATTTGAATATCTTTTCTCGGAACTTCCTTATCACATTATCAGATATTTTGATTCCAAACAACAGAAAGTAAAAATTCTCCGAATATCTTTACTATCTCAATATCTTTCCTATCTCTACATCTTTTTTTATAATCATTCACTTGTAGATATCACATTATCAGATATTTTGATTCCAAACAACAGAAAGTAAAAATTCTCTGAATATCTTTACTATCTCAATATCTTTCCTATCTCTACATCTTTTTTCATAATCATTCACTTGTAGATATCAATAATCGTAATAATTCATATATCGTTAGCAGACATTCTTCATTTATATCTTGAACACATGCGTAACTAGCTTGAACTGTTCATAAATTCAGTAATGAATCATAGTCTCAACACATGTTGAATTATCATTTCAGAGCTCCAATTTAAGATCATAGTTGTAAGGGTACCTTATATTTCACTGTTTTATACAAATATCTTTGAATTATATAATATAGAGACAAAAGCTAGTTACTTCAGTCATATAAGGTTCAAGTCTGGTGTACAACTATCTGGTTCGTTTATAACTCTGCGATATCATTTTCATGATACAACAACTACGGTGAGTCCAAGCCCAGCTGCTGAACTGCAAGTCCAAAACCGACTTCTCTCAGGAATACTAGGGTGAATATAGTAGCCCAACGTCTCCCAGGAATATCAGGATGAACATAGTAGCCCTACGTCTTCCAGAAATATCAGGGTGAATATAGTAGCCCGAGACAAGGAAACCTGATCCAGCCACCATAAAGCAGAGAAGATCGAGTAGGCCACCACAGCAACCCCAGACAAGGTATATCAATAACTGAACCATAATTTAAAATACATACAAATTGTTTTATTCATGTTACATAAGTTGTTCATTATACACCATACATAGTTGCTCTGTGTTTCATTGTTTTGTTCAACATAGAAGGAAATTATCTTGAAAATTATCTTTATCTATATTAGGGAAGTTTGAATTTTTATCCTTTTAAATGAACAAAAAATTTCTGGCGTCCAGCCAAAATTGATTTCAAGATCCTTGCTTGACACCAACCTAAATTCGATTATCTATATTAGGGAAGTTTGAATTTTTATCCTTTTAAATAAACAAAAAATTTCTGGCGTCCAGCCAAAATTGATTTCAAGATCCTTGCTTGACACCAACCTAAATTCGATACTGGCAAGTCAGTCCAAAGAATACCACGCCAATCTCCACTGAATTAGTCTGGCAAATCTGCAGTAACAGTTACCTTATGTAACTACGTTACATTTTATGACATAGGAATTTTGGGTACAAAAATCTATACTTCTCAGAAATATTAAGTAATGCTATATACAAGGGTAGCACTGTCTCAACAGATATTAATTCAGAAATAAGACATACTTGAAGTATAAAATATTATACCTAAAAGAGAGGGATTTTTGCAGACAAACTTTATATTTCAACACGCCCCCTCAAAAATTATTCTCTTTTATAATTTACAATATCAATAGCAACTGAATACGATAGTTGAATCCCATATTTTAATATTATTCGACATATCTTCCTTTAACTCTTCGTCTGGGACGGTTGTTACTAGCCGTTCACATAGTGATCAGACATTTGTCTTCACGATAAGGGAAACCCAGAAAAACCTTTTCAGATCATAAACCAAAACATAATTATATTTATAATATTGCATTCAGATATTATTTATTGATCAATCTTCCAATCCCATTTTTGTACTCAACTCCAGGAACTTGACCTTTGGTAGTGGTTTGGTCAACATGTCTGCAATTTGCTCACCTGTGGAAATATGTTTCAGAAGTATAGTCTTTTTCTCACATTGTTCCCGAGAGAACTGATATTTTATGTCAATATGTTTGGATCTTTTGTGGCTTGATGGATTATTGGCTATGCTAATACATCCATTGTTATCTTCATATATTAAGATAGGTTCTTTAGTTTCCAGGTTTATACCTGATGCTGAAGTTTTCAACCACATTGCCTCTTTGACAGCTTCATACAGCGCCATATATTCAGCCTCTGTGGATGAACCTGCCACAGATGCCTGCCTTTTTGTGTTCCAACATATTGTACATCTATCATACAACTTGAATAAATAACCCGTTGTACTTTTCCTCTTAGAATCTGAGTCGGAATTTTCATTCTCATTTCCTCCCCAATCAGAGTCAACATACCCTGTAAAAATATTATTATATGTTCCCTGTACATATTTCAATTTTGAATCTGTAGTACCTCGTAAATATCTAAGTACTCGTTTCAAACATTGCCAAAGGTGTTGGTTATTTTTATTCATATATCTGCTCAATATACTTATAGTTAGTGTTAGATCGGGTCTTGTACACACCATTAAATACATTAGACATCCGATGAGACTTCGACACGGAGCGTCGTACTTCTCATTGGATTCCAACGCTTCACAATCTAAATTTGTCACTAGCGGCGTACTCACAGGCTTACAATCTGCCATGTTGAATTTATTCAATATTGCTTTAATATATGTGCTTTGATCTAGGGTTATTTCTTTATTTTGTCTAGTAACTCTAATACCTAAAAAGAGTTTCACCTCTTTTAAATCAACCATTGAAATTTATTCATTAGATAATTTTTGAAATTTTTCATTGCGATTTCATTTGCAGTACATATCAGTAGATCATCACACAATGTGAATATTTTTAGATATTTCTCCTCTATCTAGTATGTACATGCACCGATCTCCATAAGAATTTGTAAAACCTATTTCTTCAAGAGTCCTTTCGAATATTTCAAACCAACATCTGGCAGCTTGTTTTAGGCCATATAATGCTTCGTTCAATTTACAAACCTGATCTTCGGTACTCTTTACACCCTCAGGTACTCTCATGTATATGTCCTCTTTTAACTCTCCGTTTAAAAACGCAGTTTTTACATCCATCTGGTGGACTAACAAGCTATGTTGATTTGAAAAGGTTATTAAAAATCTGAAAGCCGAAATTCTTGCAAATGGAGCAAATGTTTCATCATAATCTATAAGATATTTTTGACTGAAACCTCTGGCAACTAAACGAGCTTTATACCTTAATGGATTTCCAAATTCATCATTCTTTATAGTAAATATCCATTTGCAGTCTACAATATTTTTATCACTTGGTTTTGGTACTGAAGTCCAAGTTTTATTTATCAATAAAGAATCTAATTCATCTTTATTTGCTTGCTGCCATTGTTTAGCGTCATTTCTATATTCAATTTCCTGATATGAATTAGGAATAGGACATACAATGGATTGTGCACATAACAGATAATCGTCAAGTATATTATCTTCATTATATGAAACTTGACTACGATCTTTGAGTCTATTACTTCGTCTAAGTACTACACTATCTTTATCTTGAGATGAATTATTATTGGTTTGTCTTTCAACTCTGTCTGCGTATCGTCAAGTTGAGGTACTATGTTTTGTGTATTTTCAATACTACTATCACTTTCAGTTTTGTTATTGTCAAGTTTATTACAAAGGTCGTCTACTGAGTTTAACGCATCGTTAGGGACTACAGTTTTTCTACTTGAATCGACCTCACCTTCCAATACTTTTATTTTTGGTCTTGACTTAACAAAATTTGTCTCATCGACAATTACATCTCTTACTACCACATATTTGCCATTCTCCACTTCATACACTCTATACCCATTAGGCTCGTAACCTACCAGTATTCCCTTTGATGACTTTTCATCAAACTTATTTTTACTGGTTTTAATATGCACATATACGGTTGAACCGAAAACCTTTAGGTATTTCAATTGTGGTTTCCTATTATGCCACATTTCATATGGTGTTTTATTTGCTTTCAATTATTTCGTTGGTGTCATATTAATTAGATATGTTGCAGTTAAAACTGCATCACCCCAAAATATTTTATCTAATTTTGCACCAGATATCATTGTTCGCGCTTTCTCTGTGATGGTCCTGACCATCCTTTCAGATACACCATTTAACTGTGGAGTTCGTGGTATTGTAAGATGATAACTAATACCTTTTTGTACACAATAATCCTTCATCTCGTTAGATAAATACTCTCTACCATTGCCTGAATATAAATTGACTATCTTTAAATTGAACCTGGATTCACTCTCTGCTACATAATATTTAAACATCGCAAATACATCAGATTTATTTTTAATTAAATAAGTCACACAGTAATGAGTGAATTCATCGACAAACAATACAAAATAATTTTTATTATTTATCGCAGAAGGCGAATGTATATTAAATAATGGTCTTTCTATGTAGTCTTTGTTTTTAAATTTATTGAATGACAGTCTCGCTTGTTTGCCATTAATGCAAGCTTCACATAAATCATTATCAGGTATTATTTCATGAAATTTTTCTACGTCACTTACTAATTGCTTATTTCTCATTTCATTGAACTTATCTTTTCCGATATGGCCCAATCGTTGATGCCATAATTTGTAATCTGAGTTGGATACGTTAAATGAGTAATTTATTAAGCTTTTACTTACAGAAAATTCCAGAGTAAATAGGTTGTTCCTTGGCTTACCAGTCATTACCTTTTTACCATTACGACTCACGGTTACTCCAGAATCCCTGAAATTTACCGAGTATCCTGCTTGCTGCATCTTGTAAACTGATAATAAATTGTACGGTACATCAGGACTGTAAAGTACATTTTCAATTTTTTCTTGAACTCCAACATTGCTCTCCAAAATGATGGTCCCCATCTTAGTTGCAGTGATGAAGGCTCCATTTTTCGCCACAGAAATCTTAATGGGTGTTTGCAGGTCAGAAAAGGTGTTGGCTAGGTCCTCTCGGTTTATTAGATGGTCAGAAGCACCTGAATCCAGAAGAAAATAAATTTTATTTTCTTCATTTTCTAACTGAGGATTTCCAGCCATAAACGCAAATCCATCTTTTTCTTGTGGGGCAGTTTCAGTGTGTATGGTATGAATGGTTCTTTGTCTTTCTGTATTCTGTTTGGGGTTTGAAGTTTTCAGGTAGTAACGGCACTCATTTTTATAGTGTCCTCTCCTTCCACAATGATGGCACTTGATATGCTTCTTATTATTTCCATAATTTTGTTTCGGCTTGACGATTCCGCGATGATTTATCGACGATTTTCTCAAATCCTCGAAATGTCGTTTTACTTCATTATTTTTCTTCTCTACATGGAGAACCTTTCCACTCGTATCAAAATTCTCAATATCAAGTTTAGCTTCGTGATCTAATAATCGCGCTTTTACAAAACTCAACTATTGGAAAACTAAGAATTGAAACACACAATTCACCTTCCCAAAAATATGTATATTACTTCCGAACGTTACAAATGGTATCGCTAGAATGAATAATTTTCTAATCGTTTGTCATGCCTATGACACAACTCCTTGATTTCTTTGCCACCTAAAAACTATAATAGATACGATAACGAATATGCATCTACTGAGTGGTAGCTCATCATGGGATTCCTAACATTCGGCCATCCTGTATCTTCCTTGTCCTCAAGGTGTTCAGTCTGAAACAAAATTATGGTTTTATAATTTCTGCCAGGTCAAGTAATTTTCCTTGATTTCTGAAGGATTGGAATGGTTTCCAAATGCCTCAGAAATCTGAATGTCACCCATAAGGGATGACAATTTCCACAGGACTGTTATCATGAACAACACTGATTTAGGAATTTATCATCACCCTCAATCACAAATTTCTACGGAACTGCATTCGTAAGAGTGAGTGTTTTAGAAATTATGATGAGTGAACATCTCTACTGGACTGTTTGTATACAATAAGCATACACGCAGTGTTTTAGAAATGTGTTCCATATTTCTTGATGACCGTTTCTACAGGACTGTGCTGATAGCCAACAGTGTTTTAGAAATTTGTCACCATCCGTCATTTCAAATTTATACGGAACTGCACTCGTAATAGTGAGTGTTTTAGAAAATTATGATAAGTGAACATCTCTACTGCGGACTGTTTGTATACACTAAGCATACACACAGTGTTTTAGAAATGTGTTCCAAATTTCTTGATGACCGTTTCTACAGGACTGTGCTGATCGGCAACAGTGTTTTAGAAACTTCAACAAGGATTTTCATTTTAGCAGAACTGCATGTGCAGTGTTTCCAAAATTACTCACTATATATCGTCGGTTCTGGTTATAAACGGCTTCATATGTTCTGCTGCTATGACGCCCTCATAACGTTTGCCTGTTTTACATCTCTCTGATCCAAGATCGTCCTTGATTTTATACCTATCATTTCCTATAACTTCTTGTACTGTGAATGGCCCTTTGAATTTTTCTCTTAGTTTCTTACTGGATCCATCACTTTCGAAATTCATTACTTTTACAAGTACTTTATCACCTACTTGATAGTCAGGTGCTCTCACACGTTTGTTATTACAGTATTCATCCTGTTTTCTTCTATTGTCTTCTAGTCTTTTTCCAACTTCTTCTCTTAGTTTCGTCACATCAATTGCCGGTGTCTCTGTGACATGATTAACATAACGGTAACCTATTGCATTCAGTTTGATACCGAAAAATACTTCTGCTGGTGTGCTTCTGATAGTTTTGTTTACTGTACTATTAATACCAAGTTGTATTTTATCGATATTTCTGTCCCACTCATCGGATTCGATATTTGCTCCACTCGCCGCCACCGCATCAAGTATGGTTTTATTAAAACGCTCCACCTGACCGTTAGCTCTAGGCATAGCTATGGCCGTATGATAGTGACGTATTCCCTTTTCTGTGCAAAATTTTCGCAATTTGGAGGAAACGAAAGCTTTCCCAGCGTCGGAGATCAATCGAGTTGGGGATCCAAAAATGCTGATAATACTAGTCAACTGCTCAATCACTGGTTTACTTTTAGTATTGGGTACTGCCGTGATGAAAGTGAACTTTGTGAACGAATCTACGATAACCAGTAAATATTTATTTCCATTTTTAGTTTCTACAAATGGTCCAACGTGGTCTATGTGTAAAGTATGGAATGGACGTGCATATTTTACAATAGAAAATAAGAACCCTGTTTTTTTTCCTGCTTGAGCTTTATAATATTGACAATGAAGGCAAGATTCAATATACTTGGTAATAAACCTACCCATCTTGGGAAAACAATATCTATCCATAACCCTCTGTAGTGTTTTGTCAACGGAGAAATGGCCCATTTCGTCATGATTTGCTTGTACTACCTGCCAACGGCAATTGTTCGCCGTTAATTTAAAAACTTTACCGGCTCTCAGATCACAATTATTGAAAATATCTTTTTCCTCCTCAATAAGTCCCGACTCTAAAATATCTTTTATTTTCCTAATTTCTGGGTCTTCATTCTGTACTTTACCCAACCAATCTCCCTCAGAAATGAGCATCACGGATTCGACACAATATTTCTCACTTACACAAGGTATTGGATTTCGACTCAAAGCATCTACATGGCGCATTTGCTGGCCCGGTTTATGCTCAATTGTATACGTAAATTCTTGAAGGCTCAGAACCCATCGACTTATTCTTGCATTTATATCTTTCTTTTTGAGGGTATTCTTAACAGCATTGCAATCCGTACGGATCACAAATTCAATGCCTAGTAGATAGTGACGGAATTTTTCAACACTGGCAACTATCGCAAGGAGCTCAAGTTCAAATGAATGAAATTTCTTTTCCTGAGCCGAAGTTTGTCTACTATAGTACGCCACTGGTTTTTCGCCAACATCTGTGACTTGCATGAGTATTCCACTCAATCCGTCTCGACTGGCGTCGGTGTACAATATAGTTTTCAAATTCGGATCAAAAATAATGAGCAATGGTTTTGAGATTAGTATTTTCTTGAATTTTTCCACAGCCTGAACATGTTCATCTGTCCATCTCCATTTTGCATCTTTTTGCAATAGTTTTGTTAATATGCTCGACTCATCAGCAAAGGACCCCGCACTAATCTTATGGAAAACCGGTTTCGGTGAAAATCGCTGAAATTTCAATATGATGTCGCCCATGCCATCCTGAATAAAAGTTATCATTGCGCCAACTCTCTGAATGCCCGCGTTTGGATTCTACAGGGGGTCAAAGTTCGATATTTTGACGATTTTTCAAAAAATCCGGAATTTCATTTTCATTGTATCGATCTGAATTTTTATAATGGAATAGTCCACAATATGTGCATCAAAAAGTTTAAATGACAAAAGTTTCTAGAATCAAAACTGGCGGGTATACAGAGGGTTGAACTTTGTTTTTGGTAATTTTTATCGAACTTTTTTTGAGAAAATATTCGTTTTCCTGCAGATCCATGTGCAATTGATGTTACTTACAGTACATAAGAGGGCGATCATATTTTGCATTTGAACTAACCATCCAACTTTAAATATTTGAAAGGTACGGGGCGATCAAAAATATATTTTCAATTTCGGAAAAATGTATCCCTTTGTATAGTCAGCTTTCACCAATATATTCAGCTGATTTTTTGAAACTATGTAGCTAACATACATACAAATGTGTCAACGTCTGTGCTCATTAATCTGAATCCAAATAAAGTTGCGGCGATGGTCCAAAAAATATGGAGAAGGGATGTTTCGGAATAATTTGGAAATGATATTTCTTTTGTGCCTCTTTAACGTTTTTAAAAAGCCAAAGACAATTTTAAAAGATCAGATTAACACAATTTACTGTACTAAAATAACAACATTTTCGTTTCCAAGACTTGTACCTACTACTTTTCTGTGCAAGTAACTGTATTATTCCATATCCAAAATAGAGCAGTCCTTGGAATGTCATTCGATTGCTGTCAGAGTTATGGATGTTTTTGATAGCAAACATATTTTGATGTGTTGAACGTAGAAGAAATGTTAGTATTTTCTAATAATTAGAGAATCGGTTGATGTTTTGGTCATCAATTACCTGTTTTCTTTTATTTTCTGCTCTTCGAAGTTAAATAAGGTGAGATAATCATTATATTCAATTGTATCTCATATTTGAATATTCCCAGGTCATCATGGCCTATCAAAATCAAGTAAATTGCTTTGTATGCGATACCCGATCAAGACCAGCTCGAATGTCACATCTTCTTCATGGAGAAGAACATTTGGAAAAGTGTCAAATAGCTATTTCTAGGCGGGATGCACGAGGTGGTCCCCCACTCATCATAGGAGAAGAAACAAGAATATGTTTAAACTGTAATCGATCTATTATGAATGAAATGAGGGACTTGACGATTGATCCAACTTGTATAAGACTTAATGTTTTGACACAAACATCGAGCCATACATGCTTCATCTGCAATGCCGCCGATGATCAGCAAACTCTATCCAATAAATGCAGGGCCAATATTTTTGTTCATCGAAATATATTCATCCCGGATAACGTGAAGGCGTGCAGACATCATCTCGATGATAACGGTTTCATTTTGCCATTTCTATTACCAGGAATCCAGTTTGTAAATAGACCTTATCTGATAAAGGGACAGCAACTATCCATTTTCCTTCAAGGGCTTCGTTTTGTGGCTATTGAACACTCCAGCTATGAAGATGAGAACAATTTCAGTGAGGATGAGTTTCAGGCAATATCTCCTATAACCAAAGAACAATTTCGTAGTCTTTTTATGTTCTGTGATATGGTTCCGCAGGAACATGGTTATAGATATATAACGAAAAAAGACCTTATGACATTCCTCTGTAAATTGCGTCAGGGTCTGTCGGATGATTTCTTGAAGGTAATATTCCATTATCCCTCTAGGCAAGCCACCAGCTTAGCAATTTCTAAAGTAAGACAGTCTTTGATGCAAAGATTCGTTCCATCGAATATCGGCTTTGCAGCCATCGATAGGAATGTGTATATTAGAAGGCATGTGAGTGAGTTTTCCAATATTTTATATAACCCGACCCCAGCCAACCCGAAGGCCATCGTTTACATCGACGGATCATACGCCGCCATAAATAAAAGTTGTAATTTCAGGATATTGCGCCAATCTTTCTGCCGGTACAAGGGACATCATCTGGTGAAACCAGTTTTGATTGTGGCCCCGGATGGATATATACTGAGTATTCAAGGACCTTCTTTCTCAGACGCTCGCAACAATGACGCAAGAATTTTGGAGAATCAGTTTGAAAGAAACTTAGAAGACATGAGGGGATGGTTTAATGAAGGTGACATTTTTGTTGTGGATCGGGGTTATCGAGATGCCATACCCTTACTGAATAATCTTGGCATACAATATGAAATGCCCGCGATTGTTCCACGAGGGCAACAACAGCTTTCCACCGAGGAAGCAAATAAATCTCGATTAGTGACGAAAACTAGATGGATAGTTGAAGCAAGAAATGGACATTTGAAAAGCATGTTTAAGTTTTTTGATAAAACGATCGAAATGCCACACGTACACAATCTTAGCGATCTATATCAAATCGCTGGTGCACTCATCAACAGCTTCCACCCCCCAGTCTCAATGAGAGGTGCCAATGCTCAGCTGGCACAAGAATTGTTACGAAAATCACAGGAGGTAAATGTCGTCCAGGCTCGAGTGGAAGTGGACAATCTTCATCTGAGAAATGGTCAATGGGTCCGTATGAATGGAAACCTGATTCCAAACTTTCCTCGCCTTACGATAGAATATCTAAGAGATTTGACCGTAGGTATATACCAAGTTAAACTTTCACCTTCGTATATACAGGATAAATTGCAAAGGGAAGAAAATGAAGAGTTTCAGGTCGATATTTTCGAAGAGGAACCTGGATTCATGAGAGTCAAGGTTTTTTCGAGGTTCAGAAATGCCACAAAATATCAACTGTGGATCAAATATAATGATGGAGAAGAACCTGATGAACCAAACGAGCCCATATTAGGATATTTTTGTACTTGTAAAACCGGCGCCAGAACTTTAGGAACATGTGCGCATGTTGCCAGTGTTCTATGGTATCTTGGTCATGCTCGACATGACCCCAACAGTCGATACCCCTCAAGTTCCCTACTAAACTCAGTAATGGACGCGGCAAATAGACCACAACAAATGGTTCCTGATGGTGCGCTTGAAATAGTTGGGTAGTGAAACGATGACAGTCATGCCGGTGAATAAACTCCTCACAATTTATTTGAATAACATCTCAAAAAACCCAAGACCGGTATGTAGGTGGTCAATTTGGATGCATGACATTTCGTCTGAAGTCTAATTCTTTATTGCGATAGAAATCACTTGCATCCTCATTCTTCATTGCAATTGAATTAACTGCAGATTCAATCATTGTAATGGAAGATTTTTCCAATTATTTCAGAATGTCGCATGCTCTATTCAGTGATATCTATATAAGACCTACCCTACACTGATGAGGGGCAAAACCCCGAAACCGGTATAACTCGTTTCGGAAAACGAAATATGAATCGTCCGAAAGGCTGTCTTCATGGAAAAAATGTACTTGCTGAATTGATTCGACTCAGTTCAGTAGCTGTTGTAGTACTATCATCATTTCTGTTTTCTCTGAATCAGCCCATATGCTTGGAATCGTGCTGAATTCATGTTATGTACTTACTTTAATTCATATTTCATATATCTGTCAGTTGCGGTCACAATTTTTTGAAGACAATGACAGTTGCGAAGACCTGAATATAAACCAAATCATCTCATTTCTCTCTACTTGTTCTTCCGCACACGATCTTTCTCGAGAATATATTGTTTTCATACTGGATTTTCCTAAAACATCGGGTGGAGACAAGGTGGTCCTGGTCCTAATAGAGTTTCTGAATATATAAAAAATATGAATAGTAAACGGATACTTATATTTTTGAAAAAAAAAATTTTTTTTGGACCAACCTTTGTATATTCATAAATTCTCATTTCAGATAATTTGGTCATTGAAATGTTTCGAAGTTTGTCTAGTAAACAATATTATTTTCCGTTACAAAGAAATTATTGATTATTCCAGAAATCAAGGAAATACTATACTTCAAAACCCTGTATAATTCAAACCGTGGCATTCGCTTGGTAGGCACTGTAGAACTTTTTGATCAATAATAACTCATCTACATTATATCAGAAAATAAAAGAAATTCACGGACGATTTTAGAAATCATTTCTAAATTATTCCGAAACATCCCTTCTCCATATTTTTTGGACCATCGCCGCAACTTTATTTGGATTCAGATTAATGAGCACAGACGTTGACACATTTGTATGTATGTTAGCTACATAGTTTCAAGAAATCAGCTGAATATATTGGTGAAAGCTGACTATACAAAGGGATACATTTTCCGAAATTGAAAATATATTTTTGATCGCCCCGTACCTTTCAAATATTTAAAGTTGGATGGTTAGTTCAAATGCAAAATATGATCGCCCTCTTATGTACTGTAAGTAACATCAATTGCACATGGATCTGCAGGAAAACGAATATTTTCTCAAAAAAAGTTCGATAAAAATTACCAAAAACAAAGTTCAACCCTCTGTATACCCGCCAGTTTTGATTCTAGAAACTTTTGTCATTTGAACTTTTTGATGCACATATTGTGGACTATTCCATTATAAAAATTCAGATCGATACAATGAAAATGAAATTCCGGATTTTTTGAAAAATCGTCAAAATATCGAAATTTGACCCCCTGTAGAATCCAAACGCGGGCATTCAGAGAGTTGGCGCAATGATAACTTTTATTCAGGATGGCATGGGCGACATCATATTGAAATTTCAGCGATTTTCACCGAAACCGGTTTTCCATAAGATTAGTGCGGGGTCCTTTAAATATGAATTTTCGAAAATAACTTATAAGGCCTAAAAACTGGCGTAGTTGATGAACATTCTTAGGCTGCGGAAACTTGGTTACAGCATCAATTTCATGCGTGTCTGGAGAAATACCATCACCTGAGATCTCATACCGTAAAAATGTAATGCTTTCCTTTAGAAAAGAGCATTTGGGCAAATTAAGGGTAACGTTGTTTTTTGATAGCAACTGAAATACCTTTTCGAGGGTGTTCACATTATCGTCTTTTGTTTTGGATACAATAAGGACATCATCCAAGTAAATAATGACATTTTCGAATGCCATGCTTTCGAAAAGGTTATACATTGCCCTTTGAAAAAATGAAGGCGCATTGGCTAGGCCAAAAGGGACCCTCAAGTGTTCGAAATGACCATTCGGAGTTATGAATGCTGTTTTTTGAACAGAGTCTGGATGCATTGGTATTTGATGGTAACCTGATTTGAAATCTAAACTAGTGAAATATTTGCAGTTTCGTAATCGTTCGATTAGATCTTCTATTCTAGGCAATAGAAACTTATCTTTAACTGTTATTGCATTTAAAGCCCTATAATCAACGCATAAACGTTTTTCATCTGAATTTTTCTTTTTTACTAAAAGTACTGGGCTAGCATACGGTGACCGACTTTCTTGAATAATATTTGATTTCCTCAATTTACTAATAATATCATTTAATACCGATTTTTCCGCTTCGGCCACCCTATAAGGATTTCTAGAAATTGGGTTGTGAGTTGTTAAACTTATTTTCATAGGTTCGCAGTTCATCTGTTTTAAATCATCAAAAGAAACTGAAAGGATGTTACGGTAATCATTTAGCAATGTTTGTATGGATGTTTCCATATTGGAATTGATTATTTCGTTTATTTGGCATACGTTTTGCCTTGCATAAAAGAAACGTAATTCATCACCCAATCTGCAATAATTGATAGTTTTATTTTCTGTGAAATTTCTACCAATAATGCATTCACAGGACTCTAAATAATCATCAATTACATAAAATTCACAGTTGAGGCATACTTCACCAATATCTACTGAAGCTTTAACAAACTGGTGAACGTTTATACCATCTCCCAAAAATCCAGCAAGTGTAACAGGTTGAGTTAACCTGACTGGTTTCAGGCACAGGTATTCAGCAGTTCGTCTTTGTAACACCGAACAGTCACTTCCGAAATCGATAAAAGCTGAAACCAGTTGATTGTTTATGGAAATATTCCTAAAGAATTTATTTTTTGTTCCAGTTGAAATTAACTTGACCTCTAATTTCAGCTGATTATCGGTCTTGATTTCTTTGTCCCGTTTGTCCTTTTTCTTTTTGAAACAAGCAGCTTCGAAATGCCCCTTTCTGTTACAATATTTACATGCTTGCTCTTTCACAATATTTTTGAAGTTGCAGTCCCTTTTCATGTGCCCTATTTTGCCACAAATATGACACTCATATTTGGTATTCGTTTGAAATTTACTTTGAGGTTTATTTTGGAGTTTAGTTACGGCAGAATCGCGAGAATTTGTTTCAATATTTGCAACAGACTTGCTAGTACTTGCACCATCATGCGTTCGATCTTTCAAATAATTGGCCAATGAATTCAATTTACTGATACCGCTAGCTTTCACTGAGGAGGATATTGTTTCGTTGTTGATTGCACCCAAAATAAGAGAAATTTTGTCTGTTTCTGAGAAGGCTGCCTTGAGCTTATTTATTTTTGCAAGATGGTTGAAATAGAAGGAATATAGAGATTCTCCGTGATGAGGTTTATGGTTAGCTATATCCATAAAAAGAGCGTACGTATTTCGATCAGCTTGAAAAACCCCATTTAATATTTTCTTCCATTTTGACCACGAAAAATTTGCCCATCCAACTTCGTCTTAGATGAAATTGTGGTACCAACTTTCAGCTCGTCAATAATAGTAAACCATTCGAAAATATTTTCCTTGCTAGGGTCAAAATCCGGTATAACTTTCGCTAGGACGTTACTGGTATTCCTTTCACGTAAAGAATGAAGTGCAGTACTCACCCCGAATTCAACTAATTGTTTTTCAGATAGTCTTACTCTTTTGGATCCCCTCGAATGTCTCGACTTTCTGGAGCCTCGACGTGATTTCTTTGTAGTTTTTCCTCCACGACTCCTTTGGCAATTTTCTGTGGATTTGAAACTTGCTGAAGAACTTGAACTGGTGGAGTCAGAAGAACTTGAAGAACTGTTACTTCGTTTCCGTTTGTTTTTCGGCATGATCACACACTTAACAATTTTACTCGATAATGCACAAAACGTGTACGCGATTCTTGATCCCACTTCTGAGATATTGGAAAACTAAGAATTGAAACACACAATTCACCTTCCCAAAAATATGTATATTACTTCCGAACGTTACAAATGGTATCGCTAGAATGAATAATTTTTTAATCGTTTGTCATGCCTCATGCCTATGACACAACTCCTTGATTTCTTTGCCACCTAAAAACTATAATAGATACGATAACGAATATGCATCTACTGAGTGGTAGCTCATCATGGGATTCCTAACACAACGTAATATTGTCCTCCGATAAAGTCTCGATAGCCGTTATCACGCCATTGTACGAACTTGGTAAAGTCATTAATAGTTGGGCCACTTTATCAACTTCTGAGATGGTTGCCCCGGCTGATGCTAACTCCGTTATCAACGAATCAAACTTCATAAAATGTTTACTCAATTCTATATCACCTTCCAGTTTCAAATTGAACAATTTCTTCCGAGCTCCTAGTTGTTTCGCTACACTTTTTCTTTCGAAGATATTGTCTAATGTGATGAAAATTTGTCTTGTCGACGCTTCCGGTTTCACATAACTCAAATACGAATCGGATAAATACTCAACTAAAACGTTTTTCGCGGTTGATTCCGATTTCTACCAATTGTTGTCAGGATTCTCTGGTTCTGGTTTATCGATCAGTATTTGACCAGGGAAAGGTAGGTGGGATACTCTCCTTGATTGCTACTATGCTATATATAAAAAATGAATTGAACATTCCAGCTTTATCATGGTCTGATATAGCTTTCGTTTTTGTTTGATCTGTTTCAAAAATAATTTGGTTACAAATGGGTTGGTTATGTGGCTTCATCAACGTTTTAAGTGTGTCCCACATATTTTTAGGGTTATGGGAACAATTGTCTATTTCTGTCTGGTAATAGGAATACTTTTTGAGTTTTTGAGGAGATTCACGACTTCATTTCTACAACTCTCACATAATGTCCAGTTCATTTGCTTTTGATCTGCCTCATAGCTTTTTCCAAAAGCTTCATATGCACTACCCCTCGATTTGCTGAGTACTATCACTTCATGGCCATACCAAGGCAGCTGTTTTCCTTTTGCTTTATATGATATTGATAGTGATATAATGTTGACTTGCTTTTCGATATTATCAATAATGTTTTGGTAAATTTGGTAGAATTGTGGTTCACTGTAATTGTAGTAGATGTTTTGTGTATTCGATGTTTTGAAGTTAGATGTTTGGTGTTTCGATTTATCATGTTGTCGATGTTTCCTATTTTTCATCTTGACAACCAACAGAGCATAAATAATTCATACTTTTACTTCATCTTGTACAAATACATCGGTATTGAAAACTGGACTTCCAGGTCATGAATTGGCATGTGCTGATATAGTTTAACGAAACCTTCTTCCACTTACATAACCGCCTAGTCGTTAACATTAACGTACATATCCGTTCACAGTGGTTCGCGCAGCTCTTCTGCTAACATGATGTAATCAGTTGTTAATTCCCAATGTTAATTTCATCGTGCAGTTTTTGTTTACATTGCGTAATGTAAAATGATACAGTAATTTCGCTAAATCATGCCATACGGCTTGTAATGCCTACTTTGAAAGTCATGGGTGTCTATCATAGAGTACTCGATTAATATACTTGAGAAGCCTTTCCATATATAAGAATAATGAAGCACTTGTGGATTACGAATTGACATATTATTGAAAAAGCTCGTAATCCCATTTCTGATCTCATTCATCGAATGTTCCAAGGGGCCATTACATCACGACAGTATGTTGCAAAAAAGTATCATTATACATTAGTGGACTATTTCAGCACGACGATCAGAAGTTCGGAATGAAAGTCAAAGAATTGATTTTTACCAGCTGCCTGACAACTGACCATAATAGCTGAAATCCTTCTGTAGATGCTTACTCGGTTGGCGAAACACATGTCGATTACGAGTTATTTCAAGTCCATTTGAGGTTTTCGATCTCCATTAATGTTTCCCTTTCGCACCATTTGTTCCAATTTTACTATGAATGTTCACTCTGAATCAGTCTCATTGCACATCGAATTGAGACAAGGGATCTTTCGAGTTCGATTCAGAAATCAAATCAATACCATAATCTGCATTTCTCCGGAGGAAAGAAAGTATCAAGTCGGGTATTCAACTGCATTTTGATAATATCCTGCATTGAAAATCAAAAACGAGACCACCGGAATTTAAGAATTTTGGGACTGATCACTTCTTACCGTACGAGTTTTCACCACATATCGTTTATTTTTGGCAGACCTAATCCAAATTCGACATCTTCGTTTGCTAGAATGTGGTTGACAATGTTCCTTTCGATTGAATGGATTGGTTAATTATTATTCAAGAATCGGTAGAAAGTTACTGCAGCATTGAATGGTCTGAAGTCGAGGTCATATATAAGAAAGAGCACTGTTTCCGAATAATTCAGCGAAGTTGCATGCATTCTCAACAAAAAAGGCATTCAGTCAGCAGAGCGTAGGAATCCAGAATATGTGGAAACCGCTCATCCAAAAGATGAACCAATTCCGGCTAAACCAAAGAGAATATCTCGCCAACACATACATTTTCCGCTGGAACCAATCAGCGCTCCATATTAATAGCACCACCTTTCCCAACTATGAGCAATTCGGGTTTTTATTCACGACTTATCATCAAAATTTTATCAGCCATCACATAAAGACGACTACGGATACCTGCGATCGAAACGTCGAGATCATACTCAACATGAAACTTGGTTTCAACATTTGCTCATATTGATTCATATCCCTTCATTGGGATTTTGTTGGGTTTCACTATTCCATATTCAATTTTTTTTTTATTTTGTTACAATATTATTTTCTGAAGGAATAAATTTTTCATGTTATTCTATGAACAAAAATTGAGTTCAATTTTTGAATCCTAATTTGACTGCTTCAATTGATTCGGTATTTTAACCAATCATTTGAAGATTTTTCAATCTTTATTATTGCTTCTCGACTGTCTTCTGCACATTCATTTCTAGAGTTTGGGAGTTCAATACTTGATTTACCGTTTCATAATTCGTAATTCGTTTTCAAGTAGATTTCTTTAATTTTACAACACGTTTAGCAACACGTTTCAATAGGGTTAATTATATAGACATATAAAGATCACTAAAATCGAGATTTCACACCCATTTCACTTACATTTATGGTGCCCACCCGAGCAATTCGATAGAAAATGTTCTCTCTCAAAACTCCCGAAATTTATTTTAGAATTAGGATCTCGCCATCATGTCTCGAGTTGAATTTTGGTTGGAATTTTATTCAATTATCGAAATGAGTTAACAATTTTTTTAGAGTTTGATGAAATAAAATGAAGTCATTCAATTGAATTCAGTAATGGAATTCACGAGAAATTGTAATAAACATTTCATTTGAATGGTGCTGAAAATTCAACACATTCACCAGCTGTTTGTTCCGATACCATCATTCAAGAAGACGAAGGTGTCAGGATGATACTAATCGGACGGATGTTCACTCAACTCGAACAAGAATTAATGGTTTCTCTGCGAAGATGGGAATCTTCGAATGTCAAACAGCTTTCTAAAGAGATCACAAAGAGATCACGATACTTACCTTCGAGAACTCGTTCGTCTTCGGAAAGTTGATAACATCATGGACATCTCAACTTCTTAACGGGACAGGATATCGAAGTCAGACAGAGTTTCCACGAATAGGCATTTATATTTTGTTATTCTTTCAGATGAATATATGTGTGACGTCATTCGTCGCGAAAAATGAATATGAACTTTTTATTATTAGAGCAGGAGGAAGAAATAGTAGGATGAAACCATTTGTGAAAGGAGGAGACTATAATAAGAATGAAGGGAAAATTAATTTCCGGGTGATCTGAGGTCGGGTAGTGTGAGGGGGTGAGTATATAAGGGTGGAAAATGGTTTGTCTCGATTCCAGGCAAAATTACAATTCCTTTGGAAAAAATTCAGATGACAGAGTTGTAGTTAAGTGAAAGATATGCAACTTTTATGATCGCAATTTTACAAAATGATTTTATGTGAAAAATTCAAAAAATCAAGTTTCTGGTTTATTTTATCTTTTACGAATACACTGTAACTTATTCGATTTGAAATATTCATTTTTTCACTTCATTTTGACCTAATATCGGAAAAGCTTTTTTCGAAAAGTTGGTGTGCTTTTTGTTCATTGAAATCTCTAATTTCCGATGGTGTGAAAAACTACATTTCTATTGTAAATGTTCTCAGAAAATGTGAAAAATAGAAAAAACTCGAATTCGATTTTGTGTTGGGCATTATGTACAATTTCATCAATATTTTCATTGCTTAGTGTACACAAGAATATATATTTTTTGTTACTTTCTGGGCACAATAGGTTTAAAACCTCTGCCCTCATTATTGTATAATAATAATAATAATAATAAATGTGACTGCTCAAATTTCTTTCAGTTGAAAATTTGATTTATTGCCTGACATAATATATAAATACAATTGAATTCAGATACTTCATTCTGATAAAGTTATTCATTAAAATATTGTTAAATATATTAATTTTGCTATTTATAAAAAACTCATTCTGATTTCTAATCCATTAGTTTTTGTCTTTTTAATGGCATTTATCATCGTTAGATTCGAAAAAACTTTCACGAATCTAGTAGATGTTCGAAATCTTCATTTTCTGTAAATTCGGACATAGTGCAACGTTGATGTTGCTTTCAGTCCCAATCTGTTGCTGTCAGTTCGTTACCCAACTAAGTTTGAAGCTGATAATATGCCCTGTAACAATGTTGTTCTGCTGCTCTTTCTGTGGGTGGGAGAGTAGGAGGATTGCCAATATGAAAAATGATTCATTTTCTGCCAATTGATATTTTTGAAATCTCAATTGATTCAGTGTTCTTTTATCATTTTAATATTTATTGATTAATTATTGTAATCAAGTTTTTCGATATCTTCTTCACTTGCATCTTCTTTATAAAAAATATTGGGCAAATTTGACAAAACTTTATTGTCTAATAATGAATTAAGGATACTTTTTTTCCTTATCCGGCAAATCCAGATCACTTCCTCACTTCTCTGTGAAATACCTCAGGTATATAAGTTATCTTAAAATAGCAATAAATCGGCATCGACGCATATAATTTAAAGGAAATTCTACAACTTTCTCAAAATACAGTAGATTAACTTATTTGTTTGTGAATTATATCAATGTTACATGTAATCTTTTGAGTTTCTCGAGTAATTAAAGAGTGAATTTTAATAAATAACTCATAATTGTACATGGTGATTAAAAAAAATCGAATTCGAGTTTTTTTCGATTTCTTGCATTTTCTGGGAACAATTGTAATAGTGATGTTTTTTTTCACACCTTCGGAAAGTAGAGATTTCATCAACAAAAAGCACACCAACTTCTTGAAAAAAAGCCTATATTTTGACGGGAGAATTTTTGACTGATAATTAGGGTGATTTTTCGATATTGATTCAAAATGAGGTGAAAAAATCAACACTTCAAATCAAATAAATTACAGTGTATTTGGGACATAAAATGGTAAGTTCCCACCAAATTTCGTGAAAAAATATTTATTTAGTGAAAGATAAAAATAAAAAAACAAAAACTTGGTTTTTGGAATCTTTCTAATAAATTTTGAGGTTATGTGAACAAATTTGATCACGAAAGTTGTAGATCTTTTTTTCATCTTCAATTTTGCTATTCACCTTTTTTCAATAGGAATTGTAGTTTCGCCGGAAATCGAGCCAAATCATTTTTTACCCTTATTAACTTACCCTCTTACCCTTCCCGACCTCAGATCGTCCGTAAATTATTTTCTCCTCCTTCTTCAATGGGTTGAGCCTACTATACCTTTTCTTGACTTTTTATAATTTTTGAAGGTTTCTACCTTGGTCTACGCTCTCATATTAATGTCAGACAACCTGGAAAAATATCAGTTTCCTGTTCGATTGTCAGTAACAATTGGTTCACACAACTGCGTCAAGTGCTTCACATACAATAACTTTCGCAAGCAGAGAAAATAATCTCATTAATCCTTGATATTTTTTGTCGAATATGGATTTTCATCAAGTATCCTACCTATTCTGGGCCAATCAATCAAACTTGCTTACCCCTATAATCATAGAACACAGCAGAAATGTCGATCTTTTTTTTTTGATCTCAGATATTCTCATGACCATTACTCATCTGAAATATCATCCAGCATTTCACAATCACGCTTGTCTTGACAAGTAGGTAGAAACAAATAATAAACCATTGACAGAATTCATTTTCAAGTATCTCGCTACTACTGGATTATAGGTATGGTTCATTGGAAATCATGTTATCGATAACGTATATTAGGTAACCGCTTCCTAATTTTCCCTCGTCATCTTCCGCTGATATAAGATAATACATGCTAGTGTCAATCCAATATCCTACGGTTACCCCATTACAATAGAGATTGACTGTTGCTGTATGACATAAACCTATTATATTCACATTCATATTAATGCGATAAAGATTGACCGCTGTATATTACAGATATGAATATAGTGTAACCAATCAATTCGAATTATACGACCCTACAACAATATGGTGAGCCTCGTAATCACCAATGGAATTATTCTGCGATTATGATTTTTGTACTGGATGTTTCACCTTATGAATGATCAGAGACTCAAACTCCATACACATCAAAGGTATGATCCAAAAATGATTGAAATATTCTATTCACATAACCATAGATTGCATCTTGTATCATTATCATATCAACATATAATGTTCCCGTAGTGTCATAAAATAAATCAAAATCATCAAAAAAATGTTCGAGCTTATCTGATGTTGAGAAATAAGAGGATATGTAAGCACTTTGTCTAATCAGGTTCCTACCATCTGTTAAAACTGAATTGCTATTTTTTTCTGAATTTTCAAATGAATTTCTTATTTTTGGGGATCATCACAACAGAAAATGGTAAATGATGAATTCTTTGGGGGGAAATATAATCCAAACAGGTGAACGTCTTTTCATAAGCATGCTGTGCAAATATATAGCACTTCCCAATATTTAGATTGTAACTTCACAGAAGAGTATATAGTCAATTTAATTATACATCATTTTGTTAACAATTCGGAGGAATAGTCTATGCCAATTTTTGATAATGCAGGAGAGGAGGAGAAATATCTACTATACATTGATCCATCGGGTTAATAATAATGATGAAGGTAATTTTTGACGAAAAAATGAGAATAGGTATGGAAATTATAATAATAAAAATAATAATAATATGAGATATAATCATAACAGTTATGGAAACAGGAATGGGAATAGGAGGTTTAATCATAATGACCAATACAATAATAGTTATGGAAACGGGAATAATAATAGTATGAGTTATAATCAGCATAATAATGAATGACAAAAAACTGATTGTAACAGAAATAATTATGAAAACAATGGGGAGTATAGAAATAGGAGTAATACATATAAAAGAAATTATAAAATAAGAAATAGCTATGAGAATAATAGTAATAATGAAGGGTACAACAGATATCAAAATAACAGACACAGACAGAGACACAAAGGTGAGGAAAGACTTCATCAGACTAACAATACAAACTACAGACAGGTACGAAGCAGAAGTACAGACAAAAGTGACATTAGACAAATCAATCAGGTACAGACTAGACAACTAAACGAACAGATGAGCACAGCATAAACTCCTACGATTGTTCAGCCAGAACAGAATTATCAATAAATAACCTAACAAGATATACAGAAAAAAATATTTTCCAGTTATGCACAATAACATATCAGCATCCCAGAGAATTGATTGATTTAGAAAATAATTTTGATATCATCATTATTGAAATAGAATCAAATGAAGGTTTAATAGAGATTCCTGGTACATTTTATAATGGAAAACTTGAAATTGACACAGGTCCAGAAATATCATTAATGAATTACAAAATTATAAGAGAACTCTATTTTAAAAAATATTGTTATGGAATAGCAAAGGTAGTTTTGGTAGGTGCTAATGATAAAAAATTGTATGGAGTTAACAAAAGAAGTTGTGGAAAAATAACATTACAATAACGTACATCATTGACAGCAAAAATAATATAAATAGTTATAGATTGAAAAACATGAATGAAGACAGAGTAAGGGCAATATTCATCATGAATGATATTTATTTATATAGAACTTGTTAAACCAATTGGAAGTTCAAGAAATATGAGATATGATTTTTTCCTGTTACAAGGAAAAATCCTATCTGATGATTGAGGTATTGTCATGATATCCAAAGTTACCCATTTGAATAGCAAAAATCTTTGTAGATCAGAGGGAATTGACCAGGAAGAATCTTTCAGATACCTCGTATATCATAACAAGCAGTGACATTCACCGATTGACATAAGAACTGTCACTTGAACACTTGACAATTCAACAAGAAAGAGACATTCAATCGATTGATAAAATAATAGAAAACTTTTCAAGTTCAATTTGAATAATAAGCAAAAGTAGATGGAAAAATGATTCATGCATGAAGAAACTAAGATGTATAAGCTTTACACTGATACTTCTGCGATATTTGTAGCATATAAAATGAATTGATTATCAAACAACTAGAATGGGTAGAATACAGACTTGTTGCCGAGGAGACAGGATAGTCAACTGATGAAGAGAAGTCAGAATAATTCGTCGAGAGGGTAGACATGTAGAAAATTTTGTCAATCAATAATTAGTGAAATCCCTACCTGAATGTGACAAATGTATAGTTGGTTTTCTACAATTATTAAACGAATATATAATAAATGTCACCGAAACGAGGGGTGACATAAATAATAAGAATGGTTGAAAATAATTAAAAACATATAAACAACGTTTGAGGCGTGTTCAGGAAGGGGAATTTATGGAAATAAACTGAAATAATATTCATTAGGAAAAAATAAATGGAGACAAGGAAAGGTTCCATGAAAAATAAAACAAGTTGAAGTCAAGAGAATAGGGATGACAGTGTAGAAACAACTGACCAGGAAACTGGAGATGCCACAACATCACAAACGAGTACTACTCCAGAATTCAATATGCGGGACCTGATGAGGTTTCTGAAAGATAAAGAACAGAAGAAAAGAAATGCGAATATAAGAAGAAAATAGAAGGGAAGAAATAGGAATACTAAAGGAAAACAGAAGAGAAGAAAGAAGAGAAGATATGAACAACTTGAAAATAATTATACAGGAAGGAATGAAAAGCGAAGAAGAGAAAATACATCAAGAAATCAAGAACGTATAAAGACAAGTGAATGAGACAGTGAAAAAATGTATGATAGAAATGACAAAGAACAATGAAGAAACAGACGAGAAGATAGAGCAAGTAAATGAGAAAACCCAAGATCTAAGTGAAAATGTGATGAAGAAACAAATAACAGGAAAGATAATGAAAAATTTGACAAGAAAAGAAAAAAAAACTATGACAAAATCGGCAATCAAGAACAAATGATAAATGGGCAAGTAGGGGAATTGAAGGAACGGATAAATTAAACGGTGAACAGGATAAAACAAACTAGTAATGAAGATGTAAATATAAAAACACTACTTTGAAATGCTAATGAAAATAAAATAACTTTTACAGGGAATATAAAAAACAACATCCCGTCCCTTTTATAAAATATTCAAAAAACAAATTCTCAGACAACATCACATTTGCTAGTTTCGAAACAATCATAAGAAGCCAATAACAAAAGGAAGCTTTATTATGGTTCAATAATGAAGAATCAGAACTACTTACCTTTTCTGAATTTTCAAATAGATTTTTAGCTTATTTTTGGGGACCATCACAACAAGAAAATAGTAAAAGACGAATTGTTTGGGGGAAAATATAATCCAAACAGGTGAACTTTTTTTTATAAGTATGCTGTGCAAATCTATAG
This sequence comes from Zygogramma bicolorata, assembly GCA_032362365.1. Taxonomy (NCBI): domain Eukaryota; kingdom Metazoa; phylum Arthropoda; class Insecta; order Coleoptera; family Chrysomelidae; genus Zygogramma; species Zygogramma bicolorata. The sequence continues at coordinate 29,577 of JAVJAQ010003082.1, forward strand.
TATTTTCCAATATTTAGATTGTAACTTCACAGAAGAGTACATTGTCAATTCAATTATACATCATTTCGATAACAATTTGGAGGAAATTATGATGCTATACAATTTTAAGGTTATGAATAGTCTATGCCAATTTTTATTAATGCAGGAAAAGAGGGGAAATAAAAAAAAATGTTTTAAAATTGTTCGTTCCGTTAACCAGCTGTCGAACGTCAACCCTCAGAAGTCGAAACTTGGGCGAGCAATGGATCAACGAGGCCTTACCTTTTAACGTGCGATTACCCAGCACGGTGGCCCGGCGAGGATTCGAACCCCGGCCTTCCGCTTGATAGGCAGATATGCTAACCACTACACTACCGAGACCGAGAAATTGCTACAATACATTGATCAATCGAGCTAATAATAACAATGGAGGCAATTTCAGAAGGGAGAATGAAAATGGGTATGGAAATTATGGAAATAGAAATAATGATAATATGAGATATAATCATAACAGTTATGGAAACAGGAATAATAATAGTATGAGTATAATCAGAATAATAATGAAAGACAAAGAACTAATGGTAACAGAAATAATTATGAAAACAATAGGGAGTATACAAATAGGAGCAATACAATTAATAATAGAAATCACAACAGAAGAAATAGTTATGAAAATAATAATAATGAAAGGTAAAACAGATATCAGAATAACAGAGACAGACAGAGACAAAGGAGTAAGGAAAGACTATTTCAGACTAACAATACACACTACAAACAGGTACGAAGCACAATTGCATACGACAGGGACATAAGACAAATCAATCACGTACAGACTAGTCAACTAATTGGTGAGCACAGTATAAAGTCCAACGATCGTTCAACAAGAACAGAATTTTCAATAGATAAAACCTACCAAGATATACAGAAAAAAATAGTTTTCTGTTATGTACAATAACATATCAGCATCCCAGAGAATTGATTGATATGGAAAAAAAAATGAATTAGAATTGAATAAAGGTTTAATGAAGATTCCTGGTACATTCATAAAAGGAAACTTGAAATTTTGATAGACACAGGTTCCAAAATATCATTGATTATTTACAAAATTATAAGAGAACTGAATTTGGAAAAATATCGTTATGGAATTCCAAAGGTAGTTTTGGTAGGTGCTAATGGTAAAAAATTGTATGAGGTCACCAAAAGAATTAGTGGGAAAATAACATTCAACAATACCATACATCATTGACAGCCAAAATAATGTAAATAGTTATAGATTCAAGAACATGAATGGAGACAGAATATGAGATATGATTTTCTCCTGTTACAAGGAAAAATTGCATCTGATACTTGAGGTATCGTCATGATATCCAAAGTTACCCATTTAAAAAAGCATAAATATTCGTAGATCAGAGGGAGTTAATCAGGAAGAATCTTTCAGATACCCCGTATATCATAACAAGCAGTGACATTCACTGATTGACATAAGAACTGTCACTTGAACACTTGAAAATGGGGAAGATGACCCAAAGCTTTTAGTAGGTGGCAGCACGACTGCATGTGCCTAACGAGTGATTTTGCAGGTTATGTTTTATTTTTATTTTAATGAATATTTTCGAAAGATACTTAAGAATCATAAGGATGTTTTCTCCAACCGATAGATATGGATGTTTGTCTGTGCCAGAACTGAAAAGTTTGTTGAGAGAACGTGGTGGATCCCTCAAAGGAAAAAAAAAATCTGAGTGAAAGGTAAAAAATTCAAACTGATTACAGAGGTGTTTCGTTGAAAATCATCATAATAACCATCTACTAGCCCTGCTACGTTCTTTTTTAAGTGACTGGAGCATAATCTAGAATGTTCAGAAGCCTGAAAGTTTTTTTTTTCAGGGCTACTTCCCACTGCTTTTTCAGTTTTGTTTCTTTTGGAAATAAATGCGTACCTACATTTTTACATCCGAATGCATTACATAAGACCATTTTATGTCGATTTCAAATCTTTTTATTCTTAATTATTGCAAAGAAGGGACGTTTAATGTTTTGAATTGTTGTCATTTGACTTGAGAGGCTGTCAAAGGTACATGCAGTGGTGGCGCTCCTAGTGGTAGAGTTTTACAGCCGTCATCCCCATTAGCAAACTTTAGTCATCAAATTTAATGACAACAGCTCTATAAAGAAAGAGATGTTCAATCGATTGAAAAAATGAAGGAGATTTTTCAAGCTCAAATTGAATAATAAAAATGATCTGAATTTCTAAATAACAACATTGAGAAATGTAGACAAAAAAAGTGTTATTGAATTTTCATTTGACATCGGATGATGCTTCCGTAAAATGGAAAATATAAGCAAGAGTAAATGGAAATGTGATTCATGCATAGAGAAACTAGGATGTATAAGCTCTAAACTGATACTAGTGTGATATTCGTGGCATATAAAAATTAAGAATTGATTATCAAGCAATTAGAATAGGTAGAATACAGACTTGTTGCTAAGGAGACAGGATAGTCAAGTATTTTTTTGTCAACAAGAGAGGTTGGAAAAATTTTTCAAGGTGGTAGACATGTAGTAAATTTTGTTAATCAATAATTAGTGAAATCCCTTCCTGAATGTGACAAATTATGTCAGATGAGTGTTGTTTCCGTGAAATAGTTCGACACAAGTGCTTTCCAGAAGTTCTCTACACGTAAACTTCCCAGAACGAGTGTAAAAGTCCCGAGCAAAAGCCATATCGAATACAGAAACACCAGAGGCTATTACAAAGTCTGTAGTAGCAGTTGCAGACCATCCCATGAATAAGACAGCTGGTAAAATTCTTCCATATATCGTTGTAACGTATATATTCCATTCCATAGGCATATATTTTCCCTGAGCTCACAAATTTTTTCATTTTCCTTTGAACACTTTTCGAGTGTGATAATAAAATGAACAATCAAGCATGCGGTGCTTCGTGACGTATCGTAATCGCGTTTTGTGATCATAATGTCATTATAATTGACATTGAGGCGTGTCGAGAATCGGGACCCTACAGTAATTAGAGTAGGTTAAGTGTACACTGAATTTGTATTTTAAACTAAGATTTACCGGGGAATATCAATCATTGATGCTATTTGTGTTCGTATTGGGTCCGTATTTCGGATGTGAATGTTGAATTTGATTTCTATAGGTTGAGATATTTTTCATCATAAATGATTTTTGTATAATTTAATTATATGTTTATTTTTTCTCGTATTTTCAATGCATTTGTCATTGAAACTTCCTAAAATTGAACCTCTCTTGTTTGCATTTTTCTGAAGAGGTACAAAATTTCTCATGATCAACATTGTGTCCCTCCTTCCTGAATTGAATCCACCTGAGGTGCACAAAAATGCTATATCTTAGGTAAGATAGAGTATAAACGAGAGTCTTCTGTAAAACATCATTGATAAAAAGTAAGACCCTGACATTTTTTTTTTTGAAGTTGAAAACCAAATAGATTCTTGAAAAGAAAATCAACTATACATTATAAAATATTAGACAAACAAATATATAATAAATGTCACCGAAACGAGGGGGGGTGATATAAATAAAAAGTATAGTTGAATATAATTGTAAACATATATATATATATATATATATATATATATATATATATATATATATATATATATATATATATATATATAGAATAGTAGAATAACGATGTCGTGACTGGTTCGACTATAGGTCCTGATTCAGTGAGGTTGCAGTCAAAAAGGGGCCGAATTAACAAAGAAAACTCTTTGTTACCTACCGAGCTTTCGGTAATTATTGTCCGTTACCTTCTTCAGGACAACTATAGAAAGGTAAACTACAATATGTATGTATATATATATATATATATATATATATATATATATTCGATTAACGGGTGGTATGTTTTTTTCGTGAAAAAGTAATAGATAAGTTCATATCTGACTGAGGTTATTCGAGTCGGTTCGTTTATTCAAAGAATGTCATGCTTTATGAATATGAACCATTTGTAGAAAAATTATTTCCGAAATATTCTCCTCTATGTCCAAGATTTCAGTATTGTCATAATCCATTCAATGATCACTACGATTCACATGTTCTGATAAGGCACATGAAATGACGTTTCTTCTACAATCGCTTATCTGTGAAATTATGCGACTATTGGGATTCCCAGATGTTTGACCAATATACGTTTGATTACAAACTATACAGGGAATTTTATATACAATATTCGTTTTCGGTTTTTTAAAAATTGAAGATTCAACTCCAGAGTGTTAGATAGAAATAGCATATATGCATTCCTTTGTGATTTCAATGTTTTTCTTCTTCAGAAAATTGATTGAGGAGAGAGTTCATGAATGAATAGTAGAAGATATATGAATATAGTGGAAAGTGACGAGTTTTGAATTATGTTCGTGATACGTGATCATATTATCATTGGAAAATAGTAAATTAATAATGATATACATACATATATATATATATATATATATATATATATATATATATATATATATATATATATATATATATATATGTATATATATATATATACTTCAATTCGTCATACGAAAAAAGCATAGTAAATGCTTAACAATAGGCATTTGGTACTATCAAACAAATTTTTGGTGCATTTCCGTTTATGAATCCTTTATTTTAATTACTAATATCCGAAGGATTCAGTTATAAAATCCCCATAATTGAATTCACGCCTCACATGTAATAGTGTTCCAGAATGGCCTTCATTGATACAATCATATATCCAGACATTATGGACATGGAATCATATCAATTCAGTCGACAGGAATCGCATAATATTGTTATGCGTAAAAAATCTCCGGAGATGACTCACTCGAAAATTCATTCAATGAATCCAACAAGCATTGTATTATCTCTCATTTATTATTCAAGAGTACTGCAGAGAAATTTTCACATGGAATAGATACAACACAGGACTACCTCTCCCAACTCATCAGTTGATTAAAATTGCATGCTTAGTTTCCAGCACATAAGACCAGTTTAAGAGATTAGCTTCAAAATATATTTGAATTAATTATCTGAAATCTCGAGAAACAAGTCGCACGTTATCCTTGGGATTTGCATTCGACATGAAGCTGTGATACAGGAAAATTTGTCTCGCCGGAAATCTCTCTCGGCGATGTTCCTCTTCATACACCGAACGTCACCATGTTGTTTGAAACTGTAGCATTCTGAATAGTGTAGTACGATAGATACATCATAAGTTTTCTCTTCGTCCATTTCTGGAATTCTGACATAAACCTTCTCTAAAAAAACCATCTGATAGTTTTACTGCGCGTTCGACGACAGCTTCGTGGTTTATAGGTTATGTCACATCATTTCCGATAATTTTCGAATTTCCTCAGGTGATTCTCCAAATTAGCGCTGGCTTGAATCCCAACTAGATCTTCACTTTCATTCTATTCATTCTGAAAATTCATAAATAATATTGTGACGTTTCTACTATGGATTCGGAAATGAGTGACAATTGATACGGCAAAATCAAACAAATTCTTCCCAACGAGCCCAAAAAATCACTAAAACAGCTGATACACGACTCAATAAATCACTCAGGCCCGGTTTCACCAACTACTTCAAACTGGATTATCTTGCTGAGTGGAATATTTGAATGCGACAACATTGCGATTCCGTTTCAACAGACCATTCAGCTCGATTGAGTCGACTGATCAGGATTCCATGATTATCAACTAATCGAGATAGAAGCTCTGTCAATCGTATTCGTAACATCTGTCGGTGTGAAATATCATGTATTTTCAAAGTTGTAATATTATCTTTGGTATTTTTTGGCAATTATATTATAAAATTTATCTTATGTTCTCAGAAAAAGATTATGTATTTTTTGAAATAACCGTTCACCGATATATTTTTTCTGCATTTCAAGACGTTAGTGAAGACGAACAGGAATTTGTCGTTCAGCGGCCTCGTTGGAATCGAAAAAGGGACGATCATTATGATAATTTGGATGACAGACACTCCCAAATGAAATTCAGATTGCCAAAGACTTCTGCTTGGCAAAGAGATCACGAATTTCCAATCCATTAGGCACTCCAGATACTTGTAAAATGGATCAATATGGCAGCATCTGTCCACAGAAACTTTCGTTTTTTTTTGTGAGTTGGTAACTTCCATAGCAAAAGTGGTGCGCTTTCAATGTTTTTCCATCCTTTATCAAGCGTTTGAAAAAGAGAAGAACACGAATTTTACTCTGGCTTTGCCGATGAATTGTCATGAAACTAGTAAAAACAAAAACTAATCGGTTTCTTTATTGTTTACCCCCCAGACAACTCGTGATCTGGAATGCCTAATGGGGTAGGTTAAAATGTTTTGATTATTATATTCATGTACAAGTTGCCTATGTTTCATGTAACATTCATCGAACTATTCCATTTTGAAGGTTCACGACCATTTTAGGGGCTCAATTATTTGATATAAATGACCTTTGGTTTTCTTCAGGGTGACAGTCAGACCAAATATGGTCCTCAAGGCAGCTTCAACTTGGGACTTAACTTTTTTTTTGCTGTTTCTACTATTATAATAATAATGCAAATCTCTCCTTGGAGTTTATCGACTTATTTGTCCTGCCAAAGAGTCGACGGTTCTCAATCCCACCTTCAGGTCTCCAACATAGTATGGAAGTGACGAATCTTCAGTTTCATCAGTCCTTAGTCTGCCAAACATCAAATCGATGGAAAGTTTCAAGCCCCTCCCAACATGTCCTCTTCGACCACCGAAGTAAGACGATATTCGTTATTGAAAGTATCAGGATTTACTTCATGAACTCCGCAGGCTCCACCCGAACTATTCTGTCGAATGAATAGTTTTTGCTTATTGGTGTTCTCGGTGGTTCTATACCAACGCTACTCTCGGAGCTCAAGACCATACCGGCATGCCGTAATGTGGCAGAGATCTTGACCGGCCGCATGCAGAAGGCCGTTATTCCCGGTTTGTTGCGCGGTGCGGGGAGTGATAATAATTGGTTAATGATACTAGCGCGTTCGCACACTGGGCCGAAGCAGTGGGGAGTACGGACCCAACTAGGTTTGTTTAGATGACAATAATACAAACCCGGGGATATAACGGCGGCACCCCTGGAAACCGGAGGCATAAAGTCAACCATCTTTTTTATATGGATGACCTCAAGCTCTATGCATTTGGAGAAAGGGACCTAAAGCAATCCCTCAGGGTGGTGCAGGAGTTCACGCATGCTCTCGGTATGGAATTAGGTATTGACAAATGTGCACTGGTTCATCTCAAAAGAGGGCGATACGAGGATTTCGCTGAGGATGCCCAACTCGTAGACGGAAACATTCTACATCATTTCAATGCCGGAGAGGCAAACACCTATCTGGGTGTAGAACAACGCCACACCCAAGAAGTAGACTCGATGAGAAATGCTCTCCGTGGCAAGTATAGGCAGAAACTACGGAAGATCTGGTCTTCAGTGCTGTCGGACAAGAACAAAGTTTTTGCCACCACCATGCTTGCCATTTCGATTCTACTCTACTCCTTCGGAGTAGTCAAATGGACTCAGGAAGAGTTGCGGCAACTTGACGTAAAGACTCGTAAAATGATGCACATGCACAGAAACATGCATCTCAAATCGTCCTTTCCACGGTTATATCTCTTTAGAAAACAAGGGGGAGGCGGACTTTGCAGGAATCGGAGCCTTCATGTTCAAGGCAGCAAGGTGCGCTGCTGACGAACTTGGTATAATCTACGACATCGAGCAAGTAAACCAACTCTCTGCCACCGATTTGGAGCCCGCAAGGAGAAAAGTCCACATCAAGGCTGCAGAGAATGTTCCAAAATGGTGTGTTCAACACCCTAGTCTACCAAAGGCTTTTGATGGGTACTGAGGTCCCTGATACTAGATGCCGACAGGCGCCCGAGACTTTGAGGCATTTGCTGTTATCTTGTGCAGTTTACGTGGTCTCGGCCTATATCAATTGCCATAACGCAGCTTTGCGAGTGCTATTTAATTTTTTTAGCACTCGTATGAAATAGACAGGACACCGGTACTACCTTACGCTCCAGAGGATATTGAGTCCGTCGTGGAGAATTTTCATATTACCAAAACTGAAACTAAAGAAATTTGATGGCGATATCAAAAACTGTTTAGGATTCTGGAAAATTGACAAAGGCATTGACCTGAATGATAAGTTCCAATATCTAATTCAACCCACCGAAGCCAATTCGTCAGCATGTGAATTAATTGAAAGTTTCTCTTCAGGTGTGAATCATAGAAATGCGACAGACCAACTGAAAACCAGGTTTGCTAAGGACGAATTTTTGAATGGTTATGGTTCGGACTTCCATTGTCTATATTATTAACTAACTCTAACGAAAGGATAAAAATACGAATCAACTGAATGAATCAAATTCAAACAACCCCTTCTTCTACCAAAGGAAAATCGATCCTCTATAACCAACCATACCTTGAAATATTGTCAGTCATCATCCGAAGACGATTGCGGATACCAGCAATCGAAACGTCGTGAGTCACTCAAATTGGAACATTGTTTCAACATTTATTCATAGTTATTCATTCATTTCATTATTTGAATTTTTTGAGTAATATTTCACATTCGATATCTCAATTTTCCTGTCACAATATTATTTAATTTATTTCTTTATTTACCTGTTTTCGACTTATACGACTTATTTTGATACAACATCATTTTCTCTGATCAATCAAACCCTAATCTTAAGTGACCAAAAAATCCATTTCAACCTTTTGGTTTGATTTTTTCAGTTGATTTTTATTTTTGTCCTTTAGTTTTTAGCAAAAGTTTTCAATAGAGTTTATAAGATAGACAATGGAAGTCCGAACCATTACCATTCAACAAGAAACATTGTTAACCACATTCAAGTAAACGTAGGACGAATATCTTATAGAGGTGTACGTTAGAGAATTGTTACAATTGGTACCCAAATGAGCTTAGAATAACAAGTCAGGTATGAGTCTATCTTCATTATATACTTAATTAGAGACACAGGTGAGGGTATTAGCGTTATTAGATGTTGCAAGTGATAAGTATTCAGCGATGCTTTTTCATCTTGTGGAATCTGCACCTCCTAGTGATATATGGAAAATTTGGGACAGGCATCGCAATACTGTTAAAATGCATAATGTACAGGGTGATCCGAAAATCAATGTGAATGTTAATTATTTATTTCTGTCATTATAATTTCTGAGAGGAAAGGTAGAGTCATAGGAGAGAGTTCACTTAGGGCAGGGGAGTTTCAAAGAAGAGAATAACCATGTCAAACAACTGAACAGCAGGTATAGATACCATCAGAACAACCCAGCAATATGCACTGCAGCAGCACTATACACTAATCACACGAAAGAAGGATTCAAAAGTAATAGGTTTTCAAATTGTATTTTTTGCGATAATTCACATCCCAGTAATGATTGTCTGAAGGCCCAAAATTATTGGATTTGTGAGAAATAGCACTATTCTTTTCTCTGTCAAGACTTGCGAACTAAAAATGACCATATAACTCTCGAAAACGAAGATGAAGTCAAGGTACAGCAAAGATCAACTGCTTATAATACTTCACCACAAGTTTTATAACAAATTGTTCTCGACAAAGTAAAAGGTAATAAAAAAGAAAAGACAATTCGTGCCTGACTCGAATCCGGATCGCAGAGATCGTATATTACATGAGAAAATATCATACAGGTTGTTTTTGTAGGAGAACAATCCGATATAGAAGTACATATGGTTTTTGTTATTCAAAAACATAAATAATGGATTTCAATATAGAATGAATGTTTCGAAACAAAAGAAAATTTGCAATTATATTCCACGACTCAATGATAAGAATATAATGGAAAATCTCAAAGATATGGATATTTTTGTTTCTGATTATTTGTTAATGCTTTTATAAAAATTTTATTGTTGTTGGAAGCTGATATTTCTGGTACTTGGCTAACTGGTAATAATAAATATCTGAATGAGAGCTTGGTTGCCATAGAAACACAACTTGTTCGGACAGTTATGGGAAAGTATTACACGAATGAAAATTCTCATGTTTTTTCTGAATTCACTGAAATTTTGATTACGGATTTGTGGTATCTCCATACAATTGGTATCAAACATCCAGCTGATGTCAAAACTGAAAGCACCATTGATGAAGACAATGTCACCATAGATTGAAGGCATTGAATACTCGGAAGCAACTTTCATTCATCTAATTATTATCAGATTCAAATAAATTTCTCAGTGTTGGAAAATTTAAAGATTATCAACAATGGAATGGAAAAAGTTAGGAATAATTAAAGTGGTGACGAACGATTCGAAATTAGCTCAATTGGTTCACTATTCATTTCATCATTATTGAACAATCAAGTGAAACAACAAGGACTATTTCTGTCTTTGATGCTTCGTGTAAGGATTCACAAGGATTCAATCGAATAGCTGTCTGGAGAAAGTTTCTAACTTAATTGAGTTGATACCATCTTTGCTGCCGAAATTTCAAATAGCCATTTTGGAAGTTACTGAGGTTTTTGTGGTAGAATGATTTCAAGAAACGTAAATTTCAAATTTACAGGCACTATAAAGGTGTTTTCGGTGTGAAGCCCATCCCTTTTTGTATTAGTCAGATTCTTTCAATCATCAGTCTTAGTGTCTCTATTCTTCAGCAAGGTGGACACATAATTGGTGGATATCTTTGACAAGACACACCTGACAACACGTTTGAAGTATCTTCAGAAACTTCTAGAAGCTCTATGTACCCGATTTAGGAAGGAGTACTCGGCAGGTTTGGTTAATCTTGTCAGAGGAAGAGAGGAACGTTGAAAGTCGGTAACATAATTTTGATTGGTTCTGGTAACAGAAAGATAATCAGTTGGATTCTTGGTAAGATTCAGCAGATATATCCCGGCAATGACAACGTTTCTAGAGTCGTCAAGGAAAAGACATAAAATGGAGAGATAATCAGACCATTTCAACACCTATTTCCACTAGAAATGACTGCGACATATTCATATGTAAACATCCCCAGAATCATTAAAAAATCGGTTGGGAAGCAAATTCGAACAGAAGATAGAAGAAAAGAGAGAAGTTTCTGAGAATGCAGAACACAGCGAGAAGCAGGCTTACACAAGAAGTGGGAGAAGAGCGAGACAGCCAGATCGTTTCGAATGTTGAATTCCGAGGCGGAATGAAATGAATTGTTATATTTGCTTATTGTTTATTTTCTCAGAAAAGGTGTTTACTTTTCATATACATGAACAAAAAAGAGTAAAATTCTGTTTGAAAGTTTGATCTGAAAATTCTTGCGCTTGTATGCCAAATCGCAATATATTTCGTCGTCTAAGCGGCACATCTCCCAGTGAAATAGGCAAATCCTCTTCAAGAAAACTATGATATCTCTCTCCGTTTGGTCTTCCTGGAATAAAGAATGGGCCTATGAAATAATTTCCAAGAATTTCTGCCCACACGTTGAGAGAGAACTGTTCTTGGAAGTGTGATTCCTGTATCACTTTGAATGAGGCGTTGGAAAAACCAACGACAGAAGTTGATACGTAAAGGCAAGTCAGGAGATAGGGAAGCCTGAACTCTTTGAGATGGTAGGGATATAACAAATAATCATCAATCAAAATTTTCCATACCAGAACATGAAAAATATTAAACGGCAGTGCTATTTTTCTGAAGCCAAAATCGAATCTTATATTACAAAGTCCCAAAACACCAATTTTGTGATTTTCTCTCACAGTTCTATGAGTTTTCACAGAATATATGATTCATCTTGTTCCATAATTGCTTTTCATGAAACTGTACCATAGAAATTGTATAATCACTTCTTTGATAGCTGATAACAAAATACACGGCTATAATGTTGTTTTAACCTGCTGCAATTTTGCTTTTATAACTATTGCATACACGTTTTAAAAACGTTCCCGTCAAGATTAACTTTTGTTTAGGAGGACAAAATTATCAGCAGGGACTGTTCTCACATTAAATTTTCTTTCCTTCTATTCAGAGTTGAAGATGAATTTCCAAACTTATCATAGTTGAATATTACTGTATTCCTTGTACCAAATGTGACTCAGGTTATCGTTAAGACAGTGAGATTACTGAAAGTTCGTTTTTCCGATGACAGGAGTGATAGCAGACCCCATCCGGAGAGATGTGACCTGAAAACACACCCAAGAAAAGTTATGCAATGAATACGAGTCTGATCAAAAACAGCAAGGAAAAAAACCATTTCGAAAAAATCTTCTGAGTGTTCAAGTGGGAAAAATGGTATTGGTTATTTCAGGGGGATATATACCTATTGTTAATTGAAGGATACTTGGATATTCTCAGGAGAAGTTCAATTGACTACATTCGATAATGAGTTTTTTTAATTAGGCACAACTTTCTTTTATTTCAATTCGTAGTCACATATCATTACTTTTGTATCATTGTTTTTATCCTTATCTCATATTTTGAGAATCTGTACAGTTGTGAAATATACTGCCCCGAATGGGAAGTCTGAGGGGTGGAATCGTCATGGCAGGAAGTCAACGACGTTCCAAATATCACGTCCGAACTGAAACTATTTGAAAAATATTTGGTGGTCATTACATTAGAAAGCAAAAAAAAATGAGTCCAGGATAATGAACAATTTTCACACGTTAAATATGAGTGCTCATTTTCATATATCGTCATACATACACAGCAGTCCATAATGAAACGCTACGAAAATTTCACGTCGGAATACATGTTTTTCAGTGTGGTCTTGGTATTGGTATCCCGTGTAAGGCCACGCCACACAAAAGATTGAATGCAAGAAATGAAAAATAAATGATTTTGATCACGAGTTCATAAAAATTTCATAATATACATGTTGAAATTCCTGAACATAGAGTGAACACTTGCATATAACATATAATTCATAGTTCCGGAGGAATAGTGCTGGACTGAGTGTCAAAACTTCATGATTGATAACAGCTCTGGGTCGAGCTCAGCTGTGAACAATATATCAGTTTTTCACAGCGCCGCGTTTGCCTCAATTCACCCTGATTCAGCTTGATAGCATCCCACGGGACTCTCGGAACTTCACTCATCACTGGACTGTTTTCTGAAACCTTCCACTTATTTTATGTGATTCTGAACGTATCGAAATAGAACCAATGATATTGTGGAGTGCCGATGCTTGAGATGAAATGTATTTTCATATAGTACTTATTAGTCTAAGTATTATAAAGATGATTTAGACTACAATGACGGTTTTCTTAAACGCTATTGTGATCAGAATAGACCTCACTCACGATAACCATCGCAGTCGCTCATGAGAATATTGTGACTCAAAATTAACCGAAATAATATGAGCTGAACTTCCAGTCGCATTCTGATAAACTGAATGGCAGCGACACACAATCGAAATATGAGTTTTAGTTTTTCATCGTAAACTGGACACATATGGTAGAAGTCAAATGAATTTGTGAATGTTTCCGTTTTTTTGTTTTTTTTTTCACAGAAAGTGTTTTTGTTTTTTGTTTGGCTTCAATGCTATATTTTCTCTAAAGATTATTGAATGGAAAATGTAACATTTTCTCCATGATGCCCGCGTGGGTCCAAAGAAAAAGTTATTTGGTTTGCAATTTAAAATTCAAAGCTCTCACCAACTGTTTTTCTCTAAAGCTGCGCATTATAAGAATCCGTTTGCTTCCGTATATAAAACGGATCCGTTTAGTTGAATAATGAAAGCATATAATTGAATCAATGCATTGTGAACGAACGGATCCGAAATGAAATCGGTACCGTTCGGTTTACCACCCGACTCTAAACAACGTGTTTTCTTAAAATTCGGACCGCATAGTGTGACAATCCGTTTCGTAGCACATGGTTTTGAAAACAAGGTACGTTAAAGTTTTATTATTTATTTTACTATCTTACTTTATCCAATTAAAATTATCTATTTACAAATCTGTAGTTACCCAGAAAAATGTGTAGTGGGAATGGAACAAAGAAAACATATACGCGCAATGTTTTCACTCTTGAAGATGAAGACCTTTGATAGATTTTGTGAGGGAGCGTGCTTGTTTGTACAATCCGAGGGATAAATTGTGAAAAAACATCACAGCAAGAGCAAATTGCTGGAAAAAGATAGGCGAGATAGTGAGGAAAACTCGTAAGTTTTTTTTTACTTTATTGCGTTCTACTTGCATTATTTTGCCAAGGTACAGCACCAATACCATTGAAATATAACATAAATTGTTGCCGTACGTCAAATGCATTTGTTGCAATTCTACCAGTACTTGATCTTCGAAGGGGTATTAAATTGTTAGTGGGTAATGGTAGTTCGTTATTGCAGTCATGTTGTTGAGGCGCCTGTATTTTTGAATCCCGTAGAATATTATGAAGTATACATGCTGATGTAATTGCTAAGTCAACAGTGTCTGGTAGAAGCGCAATTGGCAGAAAAAAAAATCTGAAATAGGCAGCTAATATTCCAAATGCATTTTCTGTAGTTGTGCGTGCCCGGCTATGACGATAATTGTAAATTGCCTTTGTTCTATCAATTAATGATTGGTTTCTAGGAAAGGGCTTCATAAGATTTAGGTGTAGTGCAAATGCCTCGTCTCCAAGAATTACATATGGCAGTGTAATATCTGTTAATGGTAACGGTAGTGGGGGTGGTATATTGAAGTTTTCAGTTTTAATTAGCTTCCCTAAACTGCTCTTTAAAAATATTCCTATAATGAAAATAATAGTTATTTATGATACAAGTGTTAAAAGTGGCATTTTATTTTGTGAGTGGGGAATATTGCGAAACGAGCGTTAGCGAGTGGAGCAACCCCACGAGCAAAATAAAATCACTTTTAACAAATGTATCATACAAAATTTTTTGTTCAACAGTTACTGCTAGTAAGAAAAAAACAAAAAAAATATAAGATCCGTAAGGATTCGAACACACGATCTTTGGATTACAAGTCAGATGCTTTACGCATCTAGCTACATGGACTTTATAATTGACAACCATATTTTGTATTTCAAATCTAAATTGCAAGCATGACAGGCAGGTAAAAAACAATTGCCTAATAATTGTTGTTTATTAGTTACCACAAATTAATAAACGATCCTAGCTTCTTTGTGTTCGTAGCTATTACTGTTGCAAATATAAATATAATGGAAGTTGGAATGGATGATTTAGATGATTTTCTTCCACCAGAAATTCAAGAAGCTGCAAACAGAGCAACTTTAGATCTGTTGCCTCAAAAATCACGGCAACAATATGATATTGTTATAATGGATTCATCGAATGGAGTCCACTGAAGAAAGTTGAAGGCAAGTTCAGCGAAAGCGTACTTTTAGTTTATTTCGAAGAAAAATCGAAGTTATGGAAATCATCAACACTGTGGTCTAAATTCTCTATGATAAAAGCTGAACTGAAAATCAAGGAAAACGTGGATATAAGTAAATACCATAAATTAGTCGCATTTTTGAAACGAAAAAGTGTCGGATACCGTCCGAAAAAATCGAAAATTCTGACAAGGGAACAGATTGACAGATTTTTAAATGAAGCTCCCGATACCAAATATCTTATGATTAAAGTGGCAACCATTTTTGGATTATTTGGAGCGTGCCGTCGTGAAGAACTCTGCAAATTGAGCGTAGATGACATTGAAGAAACTATACAGTCATTACTAATTCATATTTCGGATACCAAAACCAACATTCAAAGAAGTTTTTGCATCGTTGGACACTACGTGAATTATTACCGTGAATATGCTGTATTACGCCCAACTTCTGTTACTCACCGTCGATTTTTCCTGAATTACTCTAACTACAAATGCACTATTCAACCAGTTGGAATAAATACTTTTGGGAAGATGCCTTCCACTATTGCTGAATTTCTGAAATTACCAGATCCGCAGCAGTTTACCGGCCATTGCTTTCGAAGATCTTCAGCATCTCTGTTAGCGAATTCAGGAGCAAATTTGACTACAATAAAACGACATGGCGGGTGGAAGTCCTCAACTGTAGCTGAGGGTTATATCGAGGATTCCATTGAAAATAAAAATAAAATAGCTGAAAAAATGTTTCCTGGTATAAGTTCTAGTTCTCTCCCAGCATTATTTGATCATCCCACTTCAATAATAGCACCATCATTGATTGGCGATGAAGCTTCTGCAGTTACTTCGTCAGTTAATATCACAAATTGTACAAATTGCCAAATACATATTTATAAGTAATTTTGATTCTGATTGTTATAATAGTATTAATATCTGATTAAAGTGTTTCTATTAGAGAGATCTATATTACTGAGTATCCATACTAGCGTCTAGCGACAGATGGAGATTTTGGCTCCCGAGCTGTGTACATCTGTCGCTAGACGCTTTTAGTATCCATCATCTCATCTGTCATTTTACTTTTAACACTAGTGTTAAAAGTACTTTTAACACTAGTGTTAAAAGTGATTTTGTGAAAACGTCAGTTTTTAGTTCATGTGTCAATGAATTAAAAACGTCATTTTTAATGTCAGTTGTACAAAAAATATTAAACAAAGTAGTTACTACTATAAACAACTTGATTAACCTGCATCACCTTCCCTTCCATAAGATCCAACGTCTATTGCAACAAATTTGCAGTCGGCATCAACAATAGCCAAAGAAACAATAATTGGAAAATATTCTTTATAATTAAAATACAGGGATCCACTATTTTTGGGACATTTTATCCGAATATGTTTTCCATCTATAGCGGCCACGCAGTTGGGATAGTTTCATCCGAATAAAAACGATTCAGCATTTTTTTTAATGTTTCATTTGTTGGTTGTGGCATAACAATGTGCATCATATTTTTAGTAATACTTTCAAATGTTTCCTTGACAATGTACCCTATCCGTGTATTGCATATACGGAACTGAAATGCTAAGGAACGAAATGATACGCCAGTTGGCAGATATCTGCAAGTAAATATAAAAATTAACGATTTTCTCTTACAGACGATGGATGCCTGAAAAAATGGAGCAGAATTCGAGACTACTACATCAGGAAACGCGGTGAACCTTTGGAAACTGGTACGAGTGCAGAATTCGCTCGCAAAAGAATGGCCCAATTAGTATTTCTGGAAGACACATCTGTTGCAAAGAGAAAGTAAGTTGGGAAATGTGTTTTTTTGTTATTTATTATAATTGATTGGTTTACAGCACCATAAGTAACGTGGAAATTTAAGCGGAACAAGATGATCCGGAAGACCATGAATCTGATACAGAAACCAATGGCACTGAAGATACGTTGACACAAGAGACCGCACTTGAGAGAGAACTTGCAAATGCGAGTGAATTTCGAGTATATACTTCAACTAGTCCGCCCAATAGTCTGGCTTGCAGTGATACTCCAAATCGAAAAGGTCGTAAAACTAGGGAATCAGTAGTCGATACGACGTGGAAAAAAATAATGAGGAAAGGATGCAGCTAATGCGAACTATCGCTGAAAGACAAGCTCAGCCACAAGATGAACTACAACTTTTCTTTACATCTATGTGTGAAACAGTAAAGAAATTTCCCCCGTTGTTACAAGCACAAGCAGAATTAAGCGTGGCTAATACAATTCGAAAAGTTGAAATGGAGTTTTTTCAAGTCGCAACAGATTCAAGAAGAACAGCAAGCACAAGTCATCATTATTAGCCCTGATGAGGTTGATAATATTATGGTACCTCAAGCTCCAAATTTTCTTGAGACGAATTCTGCCCTTCAACCTCGAGAACCCATGACATCTAAAGAAACGGAAACTACAAATGATTCCCATAATGTAACTTATACTTCCCTATAACTTTTCAAGAAAAGTTATCAACTATGTAACTTTTAAAAAACGTACCCGTTTTGTAAACGGTATCTTAAAATGCGTAGCTTTAGTGGCATCGCTACCCGTTTATTTAATTTTATAGTGTGAGAATTTCTTTTTCATCATCTCGACGGGGGTCCAGAAGAAAACTAATGATTTTTCATAGTCACTTCTTAACGCTCATTCCAGTTGTACTTTTTTCAAAGTCGCAGCGCCACCTGTTTCTTTGATTTTATATTGTGGGAGATTTTTTTTATATTACCGACGGAGGTCCAGAACGGAAATCAGACTTTTTTCTACCCAGTTCCCAACGCTCTCTCCAGTGTTTTTTTAAGGCAGCGCTATCCGTTTCCTCTACTTCAAAGTGTAGAAAAATATTTTATGTTTTTTCATCATCCAGGCGGTGGCTCTGAAAAAAAATCGTGTTCCTTGGTACTCTCTATTCAACAGTGTTTTCCACTGATATTTTATACAGAGTGGTAGTCGTAGACCTCTCAAAGACATTTGACACGGTTTGTCATGAAACCTAGTTGAAGAAGTTGAACGTATATGGTATCAGAGGAAAAACATACGACCTTTTAGAAAGCTACCTGTCGGATCGCAAACAAAAATCAACGATGTTATGAGCCAACCAAAGGACGTGACCTACGGATCTGAAGGGAACTACCCTCAGCTTTGCAGACGACACCGCAGTATTCTACAGGTCAATTACATGGATGTCCCTAACAGAAACAGTAGAAAGAGACTTCAGATCAATCAAGTCTTGGTTTCAATTAAATAAACTTACTCTCAATATAGACAAAACGAAATACCTCCCATTCACATCATATGTCAACAACTTACCTCTTCTAGGAAACTTCAAAATTGACCAGATCACCTCAATTCCGGAGACAGTATCAATCAAGTATCTAGGGATAATAGTTGATAGACATTTACGATGGGATCTACAAATGTCCAACTTAACAAAAAAAATTAGGGGATTTCTTGGCAGAATTAAGTATTTGCGAGACTTTCTAGACACGGAACACTTGAAAACAGTATACTATGCCCTTATCCAATCGCAACTCAACTATGGGTTCATAGGGTGGGGTGGGGTGATGGACACTTACTTGAATGAGGTGAGTGTGCTTCAAAAATGGATACTGAGAATAATGTACAAAAAAAAAGAAGTTCTCCAAGCAACGACTTATGTAAAGGAAGCAAAATTTTTTATATTCGTCAGCTATATTGCCTAAAAATTTCAATTGATATCCACAAAAAAAAATTCAACTCCAACCTGTGGAACATGATCACCACACCAGACATAAAAAACAAAATGTTTAAATTCACAAATGCGAAAAAACTGTGGGCCAAAGAAGTTTCATTTTTTCAAGTACAAAACTATACAACTGCATACCAATACAGCTCAGAACTATAAAAAACCATGGCACTTTCAAATATGAAATCAAGCAATGGCTGCATAACACTGAAAGATCGATTTTCAGCAAAATCATCAATAATACACATCTAGAAAAAAATAAATAAATAATAAATAATGTTTATTGAACAATTCAAAAACAGTTATACAATATTAAAAATCAAATTATTAATAAACTAAATGCATAATCCCACGAAGTAAAACTTGTTGTGGGATATTCGTATGACTTATGTGAGAAATGCGAAAAAAATTATTAGGATCGAAACATAGGTATAATTACTGTGTTTTCAATATATCATGAAATATTTTTCTATTAGAAATAAGTATCCATTCCTTCAGATTTTTTTGTATGATATAAATAATTTTGTGTTTTTGATTTCCTCTGGTACAATGTCATATAGATATGAACAAGTGAATGCATAATTTTTTTGGCCAATTGTTTTATGTACTTTTGTTTTCAGAGTTATTTTATCTTTATGTCTGGTTTCGTAGTGATGTACATTGTATTTGATTTCATTTCTATTTTTGAAGAGATTAATCATTATATTAAAACAAAATAGTTGGCTGATATCCATCTTATTGCTCTCTTTATAGAGTAGGTCAGAACATAAAAATTGAGATGAATATATTTGTATGAAGTTATAACAATACTTGTACATATATATATATATATATATATATATATATATATATATATATGTACAAGTATTGTTATAACTTCTGGTGTTAATATACATCACGTATTCACACAAGTCCAAAAAATTTTTACATACAGTGCTGTACAATACATTAAAAATTTACAACACAACAAAAAAAAAACAAATCGAGGACGTACAGTTACGGTTGATAAAAATTTTTAATAATAAAATTGGTGGTTATTATATACCGAGGTCGTCTTCAAGAAACTCATCTATACTGTAGTAAGCTTTAGATATTAGAAGATTTTTTATTTTGCGTTTGAAAAGAGTATCAGGTAAATTTCGTGTTTCCTCTTGAAGTTTATTGTAAAATTTTACAGCCCAGTACTTCGGCCCATTTTGGCTTTTTTTAAGGCGATATATATCGATAACCATATCTTTTTTGTTTCCCGTAACATATTCATGAATATTTTCAAAAGATTCATACTGAAGTATATGTGCTTTTATGTAGACTAAGTTTTCTAGAATGTACAAAGATGGGAATGTTAATATGCCCATTTTAATGAAAGATGTTTTGCAATCATCTCTATAATAAATTCCATCTAGAATTCTAATTGCTTTTCTTTGTAGACTGAATATCCTTCGACTTTCTGCAGCATGCCCCCATGCAATAATAGCATAGGCGATGAGTGAATGACATAGAGCAAAATATGCTGTTCTTAGTGTACCATTCGATGTACAATTTGATAGATTTCTCAATACATATAAGTTTTTCCTCAGTTTCTTTGCTGTATAGTTAATATGTTCATCCCATTTCAGTTTTGGATCAAGATACACACCTAAGAACTTCACACTTGTCAGTGAGTTATCATATTCGTTAGAATTTTTCGATGTAAATATAATGTTTTGTGTTTTACTTGTGTTGATGAAGAGTTCATTTGCACTGAACCATCTTTCTGCATTTGACTGTGCCTCACCCGATCTGCTCCTGACTTGAGTCATAGTTTTGGAGTTCGTTAATAGGGTTGTATCATCAGCATAGAGTACAAATGATGTTGATGTTTCCCCGTAAGGTAGATCATTGATAAAAATCAGAAAAAGTAGAGGTCCCAAGATAGATCCTTGTGGTACCCCTGTCGAAATATATTTGCTTGTTGATAGTGTGTTTCCTATTCCTACTATTTGTTTTCTATTAGTGAGGTAACTTTTCATTAATTGAATGCTTTCATAGCTAAATTGATAAATTTTCAGTTTTTCAATGAGCAGATCGTGTGACACACAGTCAAAAGCTTTACACAAATCGCAGAATACTGCAGCTGTGTATTCGGAATTTTCAAAACCTTCTACTATTTTCATTGTCAGATCTAGTATTCCTGATACTGTATTCCTATTCTTTCGAAACCCATATTGTGAGTTAGTGAAAAGGTTGTTTGTTTCAAAATAATTTGCTATTTTTAATGCCATATATTTTTCAAATATTTTTGATATTACTGGCAGCAGTGAAATGGGCCTGTAATTGGATGGATCTTGTTTATCTCCTTTTTTGTAGATTGGTACAACTAATGCTTTTTTCAAGACTGAGGGAAATTTACTCTGTTTTATACACAAATTGATAAGTTTACATATAGGTATAACAATAAGATCAGTAATACATTTAATTATTTCAACATTAAAACCATAAATGTCTCTACTAGATTTATTTTTCAGAGATTTTAAAGCATCTCGCACTTCATTGTAGGTTATTTCTGTGAAAGTGAATTTGGTCCTTATGTCAGAGACTTCATTTAATTTTTCCATAGGATCCATACCTGTACGGTCCAAGTTGTTTATTAAATCTCGTGCTACACTAACAAAATAGTTATTCAAGTCTTCCGGTGAAATATCTATGCTGCTGTTTTTTGGTTGATTTTTTTTACTGTTAATGATTTTCCACATGCATGATGCTTTGTTTTTTGATTTTTTTATTAAATTGTCATTGCTGACTTTTTTCCTTCCTTTGAAGAAAGATAAGTACGACAATGAAAGGAGAGTGATCAGGTACGTAGCTGAAGTGAACAGTTTCAACTCAGAGATATTTGAGAAGATAATTATTAAATGTTAATTTAGGGAAACACTTCGACTTAGAGGACTTCAACAGATATTTGATAAAGTGAATATGAAAGTTTCATTTAAAACTTCTCACAAATTACAACAGCTTCTTAGTAAACTAAAAGATATATTAAAAAACTCAGAGAAGTCAGGAATTTACGAAATCAGTGGTCAAGATTGCAACAACAAATACATCGGCAAGAGCCGACGAGCTATTGAAACCCGTTTCAAAGAGAATTTTGCACTCATTAAATATGGAATGGTAAAAAAATTTTTTTACCATTCCATATTTAATGAGTGCAAAATTCTCTTTGAAACGGGTTTCAATAGCTCGTCGGCTCTTGCCGATGTATTTGTTGTTGCAATCTTGACCACTGATTTCGTAAATTCCTGACTTCTCTGAGTTTTTTAATATATCTTTTAGTTTACTAAGAAGCTGTTGTAATTTGTGAGAAGTTTTAAATGAAACTTTCATATTCACTTTATCAAATATCTGTTGAAGTCCTCTAAGTCGAAGTGTTTCCCTAAATTAACATTTAATAATTATCTTCTCAAATATCTCTGAGTTGAAACTGTTCACTTCAGCTACGTACCTGATCACTCTCCTTTCATTGTCGTACTTATCTTTCTTCAAAGGAAAAGTTATTAACCTATGGACAAGGAATTGCAGGGCCGCCATTTTATGTTGTGGACAATGATTCGAGTCAGTCGGAATGTATCTGAATGTGTTCGTGGCTTTCCTGTAAATGTCAAATAATATTTCATTCTGTTCGTTCCTTGTAACCAATACATCTCAAAATGGCAACTTTCGTTCTTTTTCTACTTCGTACGTGAATTTCCTATTATTACATCTGCTGTTCAGTGCTGAAAGAACATTTTCAATTTCGGCGAATATGTTGTTCTAAATTGTTCTAAAATTGTTCGTTTCCGTTAACCAGCTGACGAACGTCAACCCTCAGAAGTCGAAACTTGTGCGAGCAATGGATCAACGAGGCCTTACCTTTTAACGTGCGATTACCCAGCACGGTGGCCCGGCGAGGATTCGAACCCCGGCCTTCCGCTTGATAGGCAGATATGCTAACTACTACACTACCGAGACCACATATCTGATCCAGACCCTAGGGAAGTAACTGAGTTTCTCCCTAACATCCGTCTCAAACCTTCCCATGAACAAGTTCGCCACAAATGGAAACAATGGGTTACAATCTTCTTGAAGCGTTCGTCCTGCTTTCAGGTGAAATCCAATACTCATTTATCCATAACAGACCTGTTTCAAATCTCTCACCATTTGTGCTTTTCTATCTTCTGGTGATAAAACTTCATCCACTGATCCTTGACTATTTCGTGTGGTGAGTTCAAATCATCTTATATATATATATATATATATATATATATATATATATATATATATATATAATATATATATATATATATATATATATATATATATATATATATATATATATATATATTATTGGCAATAATCAACTGTTTTTTCATAGTAGAATAATATTTTTCATTTGTTTCTTGAAAGAGTATGTGGAAGAATCGAATTATTCGATGGTATCGCTATTTTTGTTTGCTGATGAAGAAATTTGAAAAAATCCGTCACTCAAGTTCTCCTTGAATTTGCTTCCAAATCAACAAGCTGAGTTACATCTGTACAACTCATACCACCGTTTATAATTTTATGAAGAAATCTTAGGTCAATAATTTATGGTTTGGGTGCTCCAATGTAGATAAATTGGAAAGTAACAGAATATCAGATTAATCGTAGTCGGTCCTCAGATATCCAAGTTTAAATTCACATGATCTTATAAAATTTATTATGTACTTTCTCAATCATATAAATATATGTCTGGTCTGTCTGTCGCCATATTACGCAATTGCATTCTAACATCGGGCATCAATGAACAGTACATTATTTTAAAAGTGTTCACAGAAAATTTGTCCGCAGATTTTTGAACAAATCCCAATAGTTTGAGTGACTTCGAAATAATATGATTAACATGATTTTTAAAGGTTACTTACTGATATCAAACCACACGCCCAAGTCCCGAACACCATTTTTTACTTGTAGAAGAATGTTTTTAATTTTATAAGAGCAATCAATGGGGTTCATATTTCTTGAGAATGCTTTTTGATAACATTTAATAACATTTATTTATATTCAAGTGAAGCATGTTCATATCACACCAACGAGACAAGTTGCTCAACTCTAGCTGTAACAGTTCTGCTTCACAAACGCTGGCAATTACTCTGTAGAGTTTGAGGTCATCTGCGAACATTAAATAATAGATGTGGTGTATGAAATCTGACATATCATTTACAAACAGTATGAAGAGTATAGGCCCTCTATGTGAACATTGAAGAACTCCAGATGTTACAGAAATTTTTGATGATACAGAACCAGCATATTTGACATATCGTATTCTATTCACCCAATAACTTTTTATCCACTTCCAAATATTACCGTGAATGCCCAGAACAAGGAATTTAGCCATGAGAAGGTCATGATTTACTCGACCGAAAGCTTTAGTGGAATCTGTATGAACAGAATTAACTTGGTGCTTTCTCTCTAGGTTGTTCGAAAGAAAATGTTGACAGATTACTTAATTTGTAGTGGTTGATCTACCAGATGAAAAACCATGTTGGTGTCCATTAATTACGTTTTTCGTGTCGAATGTGAGTTTCATAGATATCAATCAATTAGATAGTTTGGGGATTTCGGATTATTTACTCACTGGACGATAATTTTTAATGTTTGCTCTAGATCCAGATTCATGTATCGCTGTAAGAAAACTTTGCTTCCAAAACTCTGGGAATTCTCCTGTGGATAATGAAATATTGAAAATTATTTGCGAGGGTTTTGCTATCGTGAGTGTACAATTTTTCAAAAATTGAAAAGGAATTCCATCTAGACCCGATTATCAATTTAAGTGATTGTTGAAGCATCATCAAGTAGTACAAAAGTATGAACTTTTGTACCACATCCTTGCACAGTTACTGGTAGAATTTTTAACAAATTTATTTCCATACCAATATGACAGTTAGTCTGAGTCGCATTATTAGAAGTCATTTGAATCATCAGAACTTGTGGTAGGCCTATTGTTTTCGCTAGAATTCGGAAAACTTTTATGAAGAAGAAGCATAATTTGTTTTTTGCTACCTTCAGTACCACATAATTGTCCATTTCAACATTATCGAACATTGTGAAAAGCTTTCAAACACGAGAAACATACTTTTCTGCTGTTTATCGAAGACCACCTTTTATCAGGAGATAAAGATTTGAATTTCGAACACTCTGTGATAGCATGTTTATCTTTTCTGCGGCATACACATTTCTTAGCGACCTGAATTTCATTATAACTCGTCGCCCTGGAAAACACTTTTTCTGTTAGTTTTAAATTTTGCACCGCTCTGACAGGAGTTGTCAAATTCAAATGTATGAACATGAGCTGCAGTATTTGCCCTATCATCTAGCCAAGTTGCAAATTCAACTAGTTTGAACAGAGGTTTTCCACTTTTGAAATATGATCTGTCCAAGATAATTTATGATTAATTATGATGTTGGTAATTTACACAAATGTTCATTAAGTAAAATAGGATTATGTAAATTTTACTCGTCATTCAAAGATTGAATGGTGAAAACAAAATTTTTCACTTCGTGTTAGCATTCGATGAACATGTCTAGCCTGCCTTTTTTTACATGAGGTGATTTCTTGATTCCATTATGTAAATACATAAAGATTTGATTAGAACGTCCAAATCAGTTCTGAAGTAGTTAAATCTCTTTACGTACATTTTATGGCATTATCAGTAAAAAGAGAATAACTTTTCGAACATTACCTCTGAGGTATTTTTGTAATCTAACCCAATTTCCCTCATCTGTATAACCACAAAGCTTGTTGGAGTTACTATGTTGCTGAATAAAATTTGGTTAATCTAATGGATTTCCATCAGAGTATGGCAAATCACGTAAAGTTTGTCTAGTCAAAATTTCATTAATATTGCGAGTATTCATTTGATCGCTCATATCGGGCCTCAGTGACATTCTTATCATCTTCTCTACTGAATCTATAATCCCATGGTACTTGTCCTTCTATCCTTTCTTCCTCGTTAGGTCCACATGACTCATGCATCACTGACTCATACTTTTTCTGTCAAGTCAATTCCAGAGACGTCATTTTCAGAAAGGGCCTCTTTCTTACTCTCCTGGTTTTTCTACCGGAGTCTCTCGCTTCGCCTTCTGAGTTCGGATGTTGTCTGTTCATTTTCAGTTTCCATGTCTGGTACTTTTTCCAAAGTGCTGAATTTTAATCGATGAGAAGGACCATATGTTGTACTTCACTTTACCTGCAATACTTTATTCAGTATCCTAGCTCGAAGAAACCAGTTATTTTTATCACATTATCAACTTTTTTTTATCAAAGGTGTCTATACATTTTATTCCATCTCAACTACAAACTACAGAGTGTTCAAACAAATAGCAGAACTCTTGAAACACAATCAGTAAAACAAGAATGAACATAAAAATACATCAACTTGGTTTCATAGTGTGGGAGAATATTTTATGTTTTTTCATTATTCCAACGGGAGTTCAGAAGATAAATCGTGATGCTTTCTATTTACTTTGCAAAGCTATTCCCCGAGCTATTCTTAAAAGTGGCAGCGCGACCCGTTTCTTTGATTCTGAAGATTAGGGATAGTGTAATTTTTTCAAAATGAGTCTCTCCAAGTAAATATTGGATAATAAAAACACAATGAAGTTCTCGAGTACAAGAACAATAATCATTACTCGAAATCTTGATCTTTATTGTATTCAAGATTGAATTTTTTTATTGTTTTCAACATCGTGTTTCATTCATTTCAATTTGAATGAATCTCAATCTCATATTTCAATAAAAAAACTGAGAAATGAATTTGCATATAACATTTTATTAATTTTTTTTTCTTTACGATTTTGAAGTTACCATTCGAGAATTTACATAATTTTAAAATTCCTGGTGATACTCATTTAGAAAAAATTGATGAATTCAGATAATAATAATTTTGTCTAGAAACACTTTATATCGTCTTTCAATATTTCAAGAAAGAAAACTATTGATATGAATTGTTTTTGAATTTTATCCATTATTTTAACAAAATAATCCGAAAATGTTTTTTTCGCAAAAAAAATATTTCAGACACGTCTGAAAATGGAAATGAGGAATAATGTTTTGTTAGCAAAATGGTTAAGGCTTTCGCGGCCGAGGTTATTAGTATAACTACTTCTCTTCGGGCTTGAAGGCCGTCGTTCTTCGGAATTTCTTCCTGACGTTTCGCTAGCGCGAGTGGCCAGCTTCTTCAGAGGCTTATTCATCTCCTAGCATTTAACTAAATATAACAATGGAAAAAATTAGACAAAAAATTCCTTTTGGTCATATTTCTTCAGATAGGAAATAAAATCTTGAAAACAAGCGTATACGTCAAGATGTTGGATAAAAATTCAAATTTTTTTTCAGATTCACACAACGTCGAATTTCGAAGTAGGTAACGCTTATTTTTGAAATTTCAATCGCCATATGAAAAAAAATATGAACACATCACGATATTTTTCAATCATTTCTTCATTAATAAATGAAATATAAACCAGAAAACAATTTTCATTAGCCATTTTGTGAAAAACTAAAATACTTTTGTTTGAATACATTTTCGGAATATTTTGTTTGAATAATTAAAGAACTGAAAAAAAATGGCGAAACATCTACATCGTAGAGAAGAAATAAAAAATTTTCAGTTTCCATTTTCGATTTGTAATTAAATTAAATATAAATAAACTCGGTTGAAAAAATATCTCATCTCAACACGCTGCCCTGGGGAGCTTCTAAGTCACAGACATCCTCATCAAAAAAACTATTTCATATTTTAACGAGCACAACACCCGTCTGTGAAAGAAACCAGGCATTCATTCATGATTTCCGTGATACTTATAGCAGCCGAAAGCTCCGGATTTCGAAATTCCAGGACACGACCCTCAATCCCGGAAAACTTGGGGTGTATTTTTTAACTGTTGTTACATCATTTACATCTTAATTACCCTCATTTTCAATGAAACTGTTCAACTCGAAATATTCTGTTACTCAATTTATATTCGTAATATGTACTGTACTATGTACTCATTGAATGAATAATTGAATGAGCTGGAAATGGATAGCATCGGGTACGGTCGAATCGATAAACACTACTTAGTCAGGAAGAAAATTGAAAATTCATCAGAGTGAAGTGTATATTTACCGCTGGATGAGAATTTCATGTACCGTACACACGGATCCGGAATGTGGGCAAGTTCACTTAGAATAATGGAAGCCTCGGATTAGAATAATCTCCACCGGAAGAACTTCATTCAGATAGTTTCCACCGTAATATGCAGGTAGGTGTGAAAATAGTTCACAACGTATACCTACACAAGGTGTCCGCAAATATACAACTCAATAGTAACGGGACGAAATGAATAAGCAGATCCCTCTTTGGCTCTAAATGAATGTGATTTGTTCAAATGGAAAACCTTTCACATCAACTCATTATCGAAATACCAATGAAGAATACTTTCAAGAAAAATAGGGATTCATGTATATGTATTAGTCGTTTCGAATTTTTTAATTAACATAGTGTCATGAGTAATTTTCTACTACAGAACTCTTCGTGAGGAACTTGAATAGATGTTTTCGATAGATACATTTTTCATTTGATAATATGGATATCAATTTTATATTGGTTTGAAGGGGGGTTATTTTCGTGGTTACAGTTCGTTTGGGCAAAGGTGAGTTTGGGGCGAAATGAATCATGTGTATCATATTCAAAATACTTCTGACCAAATTGCAGGTCCCCTCACTCGGCTTATTAATATAATTATTCCAACAGGTAAATCTCCCACAGCCTTCAAAGTGGGAGTCATCAAACCTCTGTATAAAAATGGGGATACAACCAAAATTCTGAACTATCGCCCAATAACATTAATTTCAAATTTATCAAAAATATTCGAAAAGGTCATAAAATCGAGAATGGAAAGTTTTTTATCACAAAATGAAATTTTATCTGCGAACCAGTTCGGATTTAGAGCGGGGCATTCAACACAAGATGCAATTTGCCTACTCACATCAGGAATCTATAGAAGCCTGGAGGGTGGCAAACCTGCATTGGCTGTGTTTCTGGATCTTGCGAAAGCATTTGATACAGTTCAACATTCGAAATTGTTAAACATACTTTATGACGCAGGATTCAGAGGCACAGCACTTGATTTGATGAAGAGCTACCTGAAGGATAGAGTACAACTTGTCGAAATAAACGACAAACTGAGTAATGCAGAAACTATTGAGTATGGTGTTCCACAGGGTACAGTTCTGGGATCCATTCTCTTTCTGATATATATTAATAAAATACTTACCATAAATAGCACTGGAACAATAATAAGCTTTGCGGACGACACGGTCGTCTTATACGAAGAAGAAACATGGGAACAATTGAAGAAAAAAGTCGAAGAAGATATGAAAATGATTATAGACACGTTCAATCACAAAATACTCACCATTAACTTTTCCAAAACATGGTTTCTACCTTTCACTTGTAATGCTAATAAACTCCCAGAGTTTGAATCGCTTGCCATCCCGAATGACAGAGAAGAAATAGAAATAAAAAGAGCAGATGAAGTAAAATACCTTGGATTATATATCGACAAACATATGAGGTGGAATATTCACATTCATCGAACGATACAGTCACTGAGATCGATTTTGTTCAAGTTCAAATATTTCAAAGGTATCCTAGATGAAATCCACTTAAAAATGATGTATCACGCGCTGGTAGAATCACAAATAACCTATGGTATCATTGCTTGGGCCACTGCTTCTGCAAATGATATCAAACAGCTCGAAGTCATCCAGAAAAAATTTCTGAAAATTATCTACGGTAGACCACAACGCTATCCTTCAGATTTACTTTTTGTAGAATCAAAAATCCTGGATATCCGACAAAACTATTTTCTCAAAGCAGTTACTGAAAAAGATAAAAACAGAAGTTCCTTACCCTTTATTGATCATAAATACGATACAAGATCCAAAATGGAAAAAAAGTGAAGATAACTTTACAGACAAAAACAATAGGTCAAAGAAGTTTTTGCTATGTATCTTCAGTACTCTTCAACAAACTCCCAGATGAAATAAAAAATAAAAGAAATATATATTCATTTAAAAAAGCAACGAAACAATTCTTACTTAATACACCAAGGATTGACATTCATCTACTGATCGACCCATTGAAAATAAGCAATCGAATTATGCCCTGAAACTGATTGTTCTCGTTGCAATTTTAATATTGAACTCTGTCACTCATTCATTCATTCATTTACTCAACTAACCCTAAAGATATACATTTTTGATCTGTTTAAACGTTATCATTCATTGTACATTACATTCATTATACATTTTACATTTTCCATTATACATTTTACACTTTACATGTTACAATCTCATTAATTTTTCTTACAGTAAATTTTATAGTTTAACATTTTACTTTGTAAACGTAATCTCATTTAATTGACTATTTGTATTATTGCTAATTGTCTCACTTTGAATTTTTATGTATGCTTAATAAGAGAAACCATTTGATATGGAATATTACAGATGATTAGTATCCTAACATGTTGAAACAGTACCCATAATCAAAGCACCTGCGATCAGGCACCGCCTTTGCAGGAACCTTTCTTTATTTGAACCGGAATGTAATATGCTATTACAACACAATTACTATATGTACTACCTTATATGTTAAGGGAATTGTAATAACCATGTAAACGTCGTATTCTGCCAAATAAACATTATTATTATTATATATTATATCTGTGATTGGGTTTGTGTTTTATATTGGTAAACTTTAGTTATAAATTTCAGCAATATTCTCATTAAGGACTCTGCCACCTCGAAATTCGCACATATCGTTTGATATGAATTATACAGAAACACATCATTTTTCCGATGGCCTGAACTTCTCCAGGGACGAACAAGTCCCTGAAATAATTTTATTAAGGACTCTGTAACTTCGAAAGTTGAACATATCGTTTGTTATGGAGAAGAGAAAAATACACCTTTGATAGATTATTCATTCGATGAGTAACATAGTACATAGGTTCATCAATTTTTAATCATGAGAAGTTATCAACTTTATGTTGATGATGGCACTGCATTGTACTGACAAGTGGCCAAATAGCCCAAAACCGGTCTGCAAGTGTGTCCGCCACTATAATTGAAAATCAATTCCTTTTGCACTGGCACCGGTCGGATATAATTCAATGCCTTTCGTGGTAATAGCCAGAAGAGTAGTTGTGCCAGCCGAAACCTACTGTGTATGTAGGTTTGAGACTGGCCTGAACGAATTGTTCGAAAGATGATTTGATTTGACGCCAGTATGCAAGTATGCCCATCGACCATGTCGAATGTTTTTAAAAGTATCAGTATCGATAATAGAATAGTAAGTTATATAGTCATAATAAAACTAACAAGCAGAAATGAGGAATATGTACGAAAAATATATTAGAATTTTTTGTTGCACTTGAAGAATACTTACTTAAGAAACGGCCCGCCCAGAGACGGAGTCCAGAACTGCAGCACCCCACATCCCAACCCCAAAAAGGAAGGTCTGGTCACGGTACTCTACTGCAAAAACTGCCAGTCCCAGAGCCCATACTATACTCTGTATGCAGCTATCCGTTGAGAGTTGGTAAGTACGCTAGTTTCGATACACTTCACTCTACTCCAGACAAAGAGGTCAAAATAGAGTCCTGAGCGTGCCGAATCAGTATCCAAGGAAGCGAACAGAATATGCTTGTTCAGCATTTCAACCTCTGCCCACTAAACCTGTGTACTATCCTCTCGTCATGTTTACAAAATTCGGCAGGAAAAGAGTAGTTGAGGTGGCTTGCTCGAATCCCCTTTTACAGTTTTGTCCATGAACTAGGCAGTTTCTAATAAAACTCATACCATTCTAGTTCTGTTTTGGGTAGAACAGACGGGGCGACAAAGGAGAAGAGGTATCAAGGACAGGAAGAGAGACTACTGGAGTAGTGTTATTATCGTTTTTGAATGTTTTTTGATCGATGCTGTTATTAACTCAGTCCTGAACCATAGGAAAATCAATTGAAAAGCAAGATTTTTTGTACATTATTATATTTCAATCCTACAAATGAATTGTGACAGTCACAATGAAAAAATCGAATATAATCAACACAAAAACGACAGTCCAACAACTTACATGGAGTCCGATTGCACATTTCACACATCTAGTGGTGGTTTCGAGATGACAGTGGCGGCATCTAGTTTGTTCATCCTGTGGGATCACATAATAATTGATAACATCATACCACGAATCAATATTTTCCCGTTGACTAGGGCGACCAACTGAATATGTTATTGTTGGTTCATAGCAAAGAAGTAGCAATTCTTCTGCGAAATGCTAAATGGTCCAAATTTTATCGTGTTCCATAAGGCAACTGAGTTGCCACGCATTTTGTATAGCCATATCAATGCAATGGGCAAACATACAAACATACCATTTCTTGCCCCTAATTCCAGTGCGGTAAAGTGAAATGTTCTGATCACTTCTGTCGACGCCGCCCATGTTCTCGTTATACAGTTTCATCATGTACGGTTATGGAACTTGTCTTGATTGTTTTTCCTTTTGGGAATACCTTTCAACCACACCGAAAGGATTAACACCAATGCATTTCCGGCTAAGGAGACCACACTGTTGTCATTCCAACATAGGATTATAAGATTCTTATCAAGGTCTGTATTGTGTGTTCCCCTTGCAGACTTTTTCATTTCAGCAGTAGATTTCAAAGGATTTTTTATATTTTTATTACTCCGTATTGTATCAGTTCGCCGAATTCCAATTTCTGACAATTTTTCTGTGCCACTTATTTTCGACTAGGCCATGTATCCAACATCTTCCACATCTATTGCATAAATTTCATCCAAGGTACAAATATATTAGATACAGAAGATGGATTCAAGTTAAAGACTCGAGGGAGTTCATAGTCTTGTTTATTCTTTCGCAGCCTTATTTGTGTTAGAAAGAACTGAGCTTCAACACTGATTTTGAGGACCTGCTTCCAACTCTATTGTAGTAAGTATGCCTCGGAGAGTGCTCGAAACAAACATAAATTTGCCATAAGACCCCAGTCTTGTATAGAAATGGACACCTTTATCCTCACTTCTGAATGATTCTATTGTATAGAAAACATAGTTTTTTGGGTGTCTATATGTTTGAATTGTGCTACTTCTACATGAACCTCATCTCCCGCTGAAGTATCTCCTTGTGTACAAACTTCAACGTCATGACTAACTTCATGGAAATAATCTTCAGTCTGCACCTTTTTGAATGGAGCATAAACTTTCAAAGACCGTTTTTCTACTGCGCCAGCTGAAACGTCATGTCAATTTCAATACTTTGAAGAGTACTTATTTCGCATTGTTCCATTCTCATATCAGCTCTTGAGTTGTTATCAGGGGCAACTCCTCTAATGCTGTACATATTTTTTTTCCGTTACAGAAGGAGAACTTTTGATGTTTTGTATTTACAATGCTTAAGGGCTATAATACATGGGCCTCCGAACTTACTCCAATTCGGTTATGGAAGACGAGATGGAAAGTTGTACCCGGTGCAAATGGCAAAACCATCTATGCCAAATTGTTTGATCAGGCTTTGCAAATATAATGCTGAATGCATGACAATGTTCTGAACTTGTAGAAAAAGCGAAATCAATTGTATTTACGTTTCCAAATGCATATCGGCAATAATTGTCAGAACTTACCTGAATGAATTTTTCACTACTTATCAACAGGTAAACCACTTTTTCATTAAATTTGTATTGAATTAGATCATGCCGTTTTTTTTCCATACCTTACCTGAACCAGGTGTTAATAATCAATAACAATTTTTTTTTCGCAGCTACATAGGGCCGAAAAAAAAACTGCACTATAATTCCGTCCGGCAACCTCCACAATATCATTCATCAAGTCTTTCCCAACTCAAATCATCAATCAGAATGTGGTCAACGGTTTTTGCATAAGGAATGTTTCGCAGCGCTCGCACTAATATAAGGTTTATATCTTTACTTTTTATTTTCATGTTTCATTATGTATGAGTATTTGCAGGCAGACGATACATTCTACATGTTTATATATGTGTGTATATATATTTTGTGTATCGATTAAAACTTGTATAGCTTAAGCACATACTGAGTTGCTACAAATGTACCCATGAATGTAACATAGTCAAATAAAATTATTATTATCATTGTCATAATATTACCTCTTTTGCCTCAATAAATATCAACTGATCATATTGTCGCTAGATGATTCCGTTGATGATTCCTTGGTGTTATCTATGTCACTAATCGAGGGTGAATTATCATGTAAATCAGGATTGGTTTCTGTTCAATAATTGTTATTATTATTAACAGAAATCTCAATCCCACTATCATTATCAACCGTGAATTCCAAAAACTTCCTGAAGGCAGGTGTTATTAGAGGTCTCATTTGATTTGAGTGTCTCCTATATTCCCACAAATATAAGATGTATGAACTTCTGAAGAAGCTATGCCCTCGCACCAGCGAAACATCAGGCAGAAAATCCAAAAACGACGGCCTTCGAATCTGAACAAAAGTAGTGATACTGAAAACCTCGGCCGCGAAAGCCTCAACCATTTTGTCAGCCTTCTCAGTGTTGGAAAAAGTTCTTGACGCATAAGCAATTGGGTACACAAGAGAGATTACACCTCGAATTGAGTAAAAACTCGCATCACACGTCAATTCTGATTTAATTAATTCAAAACTTTCGTTCCGTTTTTTTTTTACAACATCATTTATCATCTTTTGTTTAATAATACGAATGATGGATATAATTTTTCACTTAGATTCTCAAGGAATTTTCCATGAAAATTGACTGAGCCCAAAAATGATCTGAGTTCAGTTATGTTTGAGGGTACCGGTGCGTTCAAAATTGCCTCAATTTTCTTTGATAATGTTCATCAATTTTGTATCCCAAAAAAGTAACTTTTTCCTGGAAAGAAGAACATTTGTTTAATTTCACGCGGAAGCCACATTCCTGTAATTTATCAAAAACCTTGTACACGTTTTTCAAATGGTCTTCAATATACTTTTTCGTGATCAATTGATCCCCAAAGAAAATAGTCACGTTTTCAATCTTTGCAAAAGTTGTATCAATTACTCTCTGGAATATTCCGGAACTCGAAGGGAAGACGATTCATCTAGAATAGCCCCTGATGCGTGTTAAGTGTCACTATATTTTTTATATCTTCAGATTATTCTCTTTGTGAGCAAGCTCACAAGTGATGGAAAAATTCCTCTAAAATATTTGTCATTATTAGTGCAGCAAATAAATGTTCTTTTTTTGGGCTGGGATAACGATCAACGTGCGAATTGGGATTTAGGGTAGTTTTGAAATCACCACAAACCCTCTCACTTTACCATTAAAAAAATGGTAGGTACTATGAAAGTGGGTCATTCAGTATATTCAATGGTTTGCAAAATATCACTTTCAACTAATCTGAATAATTCATTATCGACTTTTCCTGTCGAGGCTATCACTATGTTATGTGCCTTACAAAAAAACAGGACGAACATGTTCTTTCAAATGCAATGTAGCTTTTCCTTTACCGAATTTACCAATACCTTCCCTGAAATCATCTGGAAATTTGGATTGCAATTTTCTCGAAACTTCTGGAATTGTTTCTTCTTACACCATTCATGATATTTAATTTTGATCTTGTGATAACTCACCATTATACGAAATTGTTAACATAAATATAACCTTAAATATTCAATAAATTATCAGAACATATATTTCAAAGATGAGTCTGATTTACGCAGAAATATATTTTTGAATTTTTGCATATATAATTTTTGTGAAATTGCAGCAAAAGATGACCCTGTATCGTATTCCATACCTAATCTCATATCATTAATACA
This sequence comes from Zygogramma bicolorata, assembly GCA_032362365.1. NCBI lineage: Eukaryota > Metazoa > Arthropoda > Insecta > Coleoptera > Chrysomelidae > Zygogramma > Zygogramma bicolorata. The sequence goes on from JAVJAQ010003082.1 coordinate 65,529, forward strand.
TAGTTCAACTTCAACTAGTTTTCCACTCGCAGTTTTAATAGTAAACATGTCTGAAGTGTCATCCGAATCATATTTATCATCATTGGTTCCCGAAAGAGATATATTTTTTCTTACTATACTGGTTCCTTCAAACTTTTTTGTCTTTCTTCTTTCACAAATTGTACTTGTACTTGTGAAATTACTTCCATGATTCATTTGTCCGCAGTGTCTGCAAGGATTATTTGATTTTCGCTGATTAGACGGACATGGACCAGATTTTTACATTTTCACAACTCCAATGGTAAATTTTTAAAAGGACAATAATCAATAATAATCACGGTTCTCGTTCTTCAATCATGTTTGGCTTGTTTGTAGCTCTTGAGCGAGGTCCTTGGTGATACTCATATTTCTAGCGATCACCTGTTAATTATTTTTTGCCTGCACTAAAGCTCGTAACTCAACAATACAGGACGAGTTCTATCATCAGGTGATTTCCCCATGCCTAAATATTTATTCAGGATTATTTTCGAGGAAAAAACTTGTTTTTCAAGTATGTGGCTTCGTTTCAGTTGTGAGTTTTCGAATGTGAGCTTCTCGATTTCAGAGGGTAGGCAATTTCCCAGTTGTAAAGGACCGTGAGGCGTAAAAATTGTAAAATCTCGGAATTCAGGGCAAGTCGAAGGATCTTCATGAAAACTGTTGGACTGCATTGTTGATAGCTCGAAAAAAATTCAAAAAACGAAAATGTGCGATCTCGATTACAACAATTCTCAACTACAATTCACTGAAAAATTAGAAGGACAAGGGAAAAGAATGTTCAGAGCAATGATTTATACCAAATAAATATTATTTGCATAGCAACTTTAATGTAAATGTATTCATATTTCGCAAAAAAATAACAGTGTCTTTCAAGATATTTTAGGAACGAAGATAATGATATGTAAGAGAGTAAATCACATTCCATCACAATTGTAAGACACTTACATGAAAATATTTTGCATATAAACATTGTCTCACATATAAAAAATTTTAATAAATCTGATTCCAGAACAAATGTCTGTTCTGGAAGACATAAGTTTTCAGGTGTTTCTTGAAGTTGAACCAATTGTGGAGACTCTTGATGTGTGTTAGAATTGTATGAATATTTTCACGGCACAGTACGAAAAACTTTTCTCAAATTTAGTGGAGTTGTGTCTAGGAGCGCTATACAAATCCCTACCTCTAGTCAGGCAATTGTGGAAGCTGCCAAGCTTTGTCAATTTCTGTAGAAGATAGATTGGTGTTTTGAATTTATTGATTCGATATATTACACCAGCCAATCGAATAAATAATCTTTCTTCCAATTCAAGGATCTTTCTGTTAGTATAGATTCCAGAAACGTGATCAAATTTTCTCAGGCCATATGAATACCTAATACAGGAATTTTGAATTTTTTGTTATTTATCCTCTGCTAGCAATGATGACCAATAAATATCGAAACAATAGGAAAGTTTCACACAAGAAAGCTTTCACATCGTTTGTGAGATAGAAATGGTTCATATATAACAATTCCATTGTATAATAACTATGTTTGACAAGTTGTGATACATGTTTCTCAAATTTCAAATTTGTATCAAGGTAGAGTCCGAGATTTTTACACTGTGTCCTGAAAAATCATTAAATGAGTCTGAATCGATATCAGTGGTGCAGTTGTTGCGATTTTTAGTGAGGTCCAGTGATTTCCAGAACATTTTCGAATCAGATTTGAATTTGTAATGTAGAAATGCTTTTTTTGCTGTTTCGATGCACCGCTTGGCGAAGTTTCTGATATCTTCATATGCTTCCTATGATTCTAGATTTCTCAGACTTTTATAATTGTTTAAGGCTTTTATCTTCAACTTGATAATAAGTTTCAAATTTGGTGTCAGCCAAGGTGCCAGAGGTTTCGTTACACGTTTGGTTACGAATGGTGCATGAATGTCAAATAAATGATTCACGCCTGCATTCCAAAAGTTCACCATCTCATCCACATTTTCTATATTGAAAATGTAATCCCAATCGATATTATACAAGTGAGCGAGAAACATATTATGATCAAACATGGAAAAATCGCGAAAAGTGACTAATTTCAGTGGATACTTTACTTTTCTGAATTTTAAATCACATTTGACTAAACACTAATCTGAAATGTTACTCATTTCAAATATTTCTATTTTTTCGAAAACATCAGGTTCTGTTGTGATTGATAGGTCAATACATGTACTGCTGTTTTCAGTTAATCTGGTTGGCTGTTTATTTTTGAGGAATAGATTATACTTGTCAAGAAAGTTCATTAAGTGTTCAGTATTGTTGTTTTGTTCGTTGAGAATATCAATATTTGTTGAATTAACTTTCTTTGTCGATCAAATATACTTTACTTGAAATACGTTATTTTGAAACTCTGACAGTTCTTCAAAAAATGTCTTTATTTTTCTTTTTATTATGACATCTCTAATTATATTTTTAACATCGAAAAAGTGGAAAAACATAACATAAAACAATATATAGGGAGATTTTATGGAAAAAACATTAAAAGAGGAAAATATATCATTCCGAACATTCTCCCCCCCCAACAATTTATTCAATTCCATATCGTTTCGGAGGTTTCACCAGCCTTCCTCTCCTTGTGATGATTTTTTCTCTGCATCCATCTTCGTTTCTTCCTCCGGTATCATTTGCCTTGCTTGTCTTCTCAGTACTTCTATTGTTTTCACCATTTCCGTTGTCACTTGGTTTTTCTTCGGGTTGAGATGCAATACTTGTGGAAGCTTCGATTTCCAAAAGATGTAAACGTTGAAATGGTCGTATGAGTTCACCACTTTTTGTTTTCACCCTTGCTACTCTGGATACTCTATCTTTTCCAGGATAAGTTTCTAGTATTTTTCCCAACTTACAATCAGATCTCTTGCTATTATCGTCACCAATGAAAACGATATCTCCAATCCTCAGCTCACGTGGCTTTCGTTGTCCAGCGTTTACCAGTTCTGCCAAGTATTCCTTTTTGAATCGTATTCTGAATCCATCTCGAAGATCCTGAAGATATCTTTGTCGTCTCACTAATGTCCTTCTGTCTATTTCGTCTATTTCAGGTATGTCATTTTGGGCTGATAAATATGGATGGGGTCAATGGTTTCAAATAATGTTCATCATCCGAAATATATGTGAAGGGTCTGCTATTTATAACTGCCCCACAGTCACATAGTATAGTTGACAAGTCTTCGTAGTTGACAGATGATTTTCCTAAAGTCCTTCGCAGGAGATTTTTGACAATTCGAACGAGACGTTCCCACCATCCTTCCCACCAGGCAGCTGTTGGTGCATTGAAAATCCATTTTATTCTTTGAACAGTTGAAGCCTCTAACACCCTGTCCCAATCAATCATATCCATCATATTCCAAGCACCAACAAAGTTTTTCCAATTGTCCGTATAGATCGTGGAAACCCTTCCTCGTCGAGCTATAAATCGCCTAAGAGCTGCTAGAAATGCTTCGGTTGAAAGAGAATTTACCAATTCCAGATGTATCGCCCTGTATACGGCGCATGTGAACAGGACAATCCATGATTTCGATTGATCCTTGAGGTATAATGGTCCTGCCAAATCTATACCTACGACACTGAAAGATGCTCCACATGTATTTCTTTCTTTCGGCAGAGGAGCAAACGGCGTTTCGAGTGGTTTACTTGTGAATCTCTTACATACAGAACATTTGGATATAACTTCTCTAACGGTTTTTCTTTCTTTCAGTATCCAAAATTTTTCCCTTATTATACTGAGTAAGGTTTGTACTCCTGTATGACAGTTTAATCTGTGATATTCTTCAATCAGCCTATGTACTATCACATGTTTATTCGGAAGTGGAATAGGGTATTTGAAATTCTCGGGAAAATCCCCCAAACTGAGTCTTGTTCTTATTCTCCATAATTCATTTTCGTCTTGGAACATTTCTATGTTCAAATTTTCAGTATCGTTTTCAAAAGATTCCTCTTGTATCATTCTCATCAATTTGGTTTCGGCCTCGTTGACTTCATCACAAGTGGTTTCTCCCGACCTTCTCGAATCTTTTTTTCTAGAATTGAAGCTGAATCTCAGTATCCATGCGATCATCCTGACAATTTTGAAGTATTTGGATAAAAAATGAAATCTTTCTGTTGATACTTCTGTTTTTGAGATTAGAGTATTGGTTTCCTTCATTTTCTCTGTATTGGCCTCTTCTGGACAAGAAATCTCGTTGCGTGGCCATTTTTCTTTCGGATCATTTCTTAACCATGAAGGACCTAACCACCATTTTGTTTCTAACAGAGTTCTTGCGTTACATCCTCTCGAAACAAGATCAGCCGGATTGATTTTTCCTGGAATGTGATGCCAATATTCGATATTACTCAACAGTCTGATCTCTTTAACCCTATTCGCCACAAATGTTTTCCACTGTTCCTTAGTTCGAATCCATGTTAAAGCCACCATCGAATCAGTCCAAAAATAAGTTTCAATTCGTTTTAAATCACTTATTGCCGCTATAGTTTGATACAGCCTGACTCCCAGCAGAGCTGCTAAAAGTTCCAGTCTAGGTAGGGTAGTATTTTTCGGTGCCAATCTAGATTTAGCAAGAATCAAATTGACTGATGTTACTCCCCTTAAGACCGTTCTCAGAAATATACAACTGGCAAAAGCCATCTTACTAGTATCACAAAATACGTGAATGGTTGTATCAGACGAATCTTCTGAATTTGATTTATTACAAAGTGTACGTGGAATCTTACAATATGCTAGAAGATGAATTTGTTTCACCCATATTTCGAATGATTTTTTCATATTATCTGGTGATTGCTGATCCCAACCAATTTTTAATAGCCAAGTTTCTCTTAATAATAACTTAGGAATCAATAATACTGGACAGAGAAAACCTATAGCATCAAAAAATTTGTGAGCTATTTAAAGTAAACTTCGCTTTGTAAGTGAAATATTATCCATCTCAGCCATGAAATTTGTATCACAAAATATTGTATCGTTAATTACATCCCAAAGTAAACCTAAAACACCCACTACGTTTACTTGATCAGAGGTAACATGAGAATCGAAAGAATTATAGGTCCACCCTCTCAAATCAAACTCACCAGTAGACATAAGCATTGTTGATTCTTTTATGAATTCCCTACATTATACGTCATTTCTAACACTGGATACGCAATTATCTACATAGAAAGAGTTCTTTAGTCTTTCTACCGTTTCTTTGAATTCCAGAGGAGCTTTGTCTAAATGATAATTTAAAGTTGCTGATAGAATGAAAGGACTTGATTTGACTCCGAATACCACCCTACAGTGCCTGTAAACTTTGTTCTTTGCTCAGAATAGTCTTGCCGCCATAAAAATCTCAAGAAGTCTCTGTCTTCCTGACAAATGCTGATTTGTAAGAATGCTTTCTCGATATCGGAAATAATACCTATAGCATTAATGCGGAATTTTATCAACAATGATGGAATTAATTCTAGGAAATTGGGGCCTTTTTCCAAGAGTTGTTCAAAGAATTGCCATTTTTGTCTCTGGCTGAAGCGTCAAAAACGGGACGAACTTTAGTTGTGACACTTGATTCTTCAACCACTGCATAATGTGGCAGATAGTGCACGAAATTTTCTTTTTGTAATTCCTTTTCATTTGTTACTTCTTCAATAATTCCTAACCTTTCCCAATCCTCAAATATTTTCGAATATTCATGATACATATCAAAATTAACCAATTTTCTTGTACTAGACTCTAATCTACACAGTGCCATCTATTTATTGTTCAGAATATCAAAATGATCTTCAGTCCAAGGTAATTTGATTTCATATCGAATTTCTTCGTTAAGACGTAGAGTTTCATAAAAAAAATTCAATGTTTGCTCTTCATGCACATCTTTTGTTTTTACTTCTGAGGGATCTTTTATTCCTAGTAATTCTAAACTCCACATGTCAGATATAGAAAAATCAGAAAAACCAGAAAATAATGCATGATTTCTATTTCTTGAGTCGTAATCCACAATGAGTGTCCACCCCAAAGATGTTTCGACTGCTACTAGGTTATTGTGAAGATATTCTTTTCTACCAGTTGATAGATGACCAAATATATCTGCTCTCAAAAGTAGTTCAATTTCATATGGAGCATGAGTTATATCTGTATCCGAAATTGTGATATTTTTACTTCTGAGCATGTTAATATAAGATGTATCATTGATTCGAGGAAGATCATTACATATTCTGCCTTGATTTAACACTTTCAATTCATATTCACAACTGTTAGAAATATTCCTTAATGTCAATTGAAATAATTGATGAATTTGTGGTAATGATTGATGTCCACCAGAAACACCCTGTATAATGGTTTCGTCGCTAGTTTTCTTCAATTTCAATTCTTCCGCGCTTTTAGATAAAATATAGGATCTTTGCGAGCCGGAATCTAATAAAGCTCGAACTGTCTTTTCCTTACCACCGAAACAAAGTTTCACAATGACAGTTTGCAATAAAATTTTAGTAGAAAAATTACTTGTCAGACTATTATCTACAGTACCAGTTTCTTTCTGTTGCGGTTTTTTCTCTTTTTGCGCTATTAAATCGGGACACATTATTGGATAGTGTTTACGAGAACAAATGATACACTTCAAAAAAGCTTTGCAATTTTTCATATTGTGAAACTGCTTGAGGCAAGTAAAACAACCTTTCTTGTCAATGACAATCTTTTTTCTCTCATCAAGAGAAAGTTTGTGAGCTCTGAGGCAATCTTGACTAGAATTTGATTCTTCACAAAAAAAGACAAATTGGAATCTTCTTACCCTCTTTTCCTGGATTTTTGGAACTTGCAGAATATAAGGCTGATGCTGTGTATAGTTTACCATCCAAACACTCATCATGTGATTTTGGTGTCCATTTAGTTTTGTCCGTGTCTTTCTGAAAACTCGATTGTGCTAGGTTGATGCGTTCTTCGGATTCAACTTCACTCCATAGAAAATCTAATAACAATGACAAATTATCAGGAGTAGAAATGTTTTTATTACCATGCCCAACTAAATCTTGTTGCGAAAACCCTTCATTTTTATGTGCATTCCGAAATCTCTCTAATACTTCCAAATCGTTAGATGAAGACGACTCTACTGAAGGAAAGCATTGCAGCATATTTCTCTTTAGTCACCCCCAATGTTTTCAATGCCCTCAGCTGTGTTTCCAGTTTTTCGTAAAGATTAGAAAGTGACATACCTGTATTGTTTAGTGCTTGTTTCAGAACCAAATTCAGTAATTCTCTTACATATACTTCAATTAGGAACTCATCTTCAGCAAATCTGGTCTTCAACTGGTCGATAGCCAACGTGTAATTACCTCCGGATGGATGAAAGCTCTGGACCAACTCTTTTGTCGCTGAACCATCTTCTGTCACTTGTAGCAAGTATTGGAATTTGTCTTCTCCATCGATACTTGGGTCTTCGTGGATCTTCTGGAATTGCCCCCAAAAGCCAATCCAGTTTTTGACATTTCCGTCAGATTTTCTTAATTCAATCATGGGAAGACGGAAATTTCTCCTATTCTTCTCGATACTGCTCCAGTCTTGGGAACTCACTTTTTGCTCTGAATTGATGGTCTTCTTGATGAGAACCTCGCATCTGTATTTCTGTCTTATCAACTCTTCTCGATAGGACTCTACTTCGTCGAATTCTTCTGGATTATCTTCTTCATCGTTTGAAACTGAGGCCATACCCTTGATGTTGTCATCTGAAGCGAATAAACGGTCGGCCTTATCCTCAAGTTGTCTCAAAAGGTACGCAATATCATCCACTGTGGTCTCTTTCTCGGAGAGTTTCAGGTCGATATGAGTGGATATTCTTTTGAAATTTCTTCGGATATTCTCTCGTTCTTTCTTTTGTATTTCCATTGTCACGGTCGCCAAATGTTGAATTAACTTTCTTTGTGGATCAAATATACTTTACTTTACTTGAAATACGTTATTTTAAAACTCTGACAGTTTTTCAAAAAATGTCTATATTTTTCTTTTTATTATATCTCCGAGTATATTTTTAAACAACATCAAAAAAGTGGAAAAACATAACATAAAACATTATATAGGGAGATTTTATGGAAAAAAACATTAAAACGGGAAAATATATCATTCCGAACAATATTGAAATCTCCGCCTAGCACAATATAAGTAATAAGATTTTGGAATAATTTGAGACAAAATATTTTCAAGGTCTATCAAGCAATTTGTTAAACTAGAGGAGGGAGGTCTATACAATGTTCCAAAACACACTTTTTTTCCGGATATATTCACACTGATCCAACGAGTCTCCAAGTCGCTGTTCATATCAATTTCCTCATCAATTAATTGATATTCGAACATTTTTTTTACAAAAAAGGCTACATCACCTCCCCTTTTATCCAATCGGTCTCTGCGTATTATACTATACTCTGGCACATTGAACATTCGACTAGGAACTGAATCTTTGAGCCAAGTTTCTGACAGGCTACAAATATCTAAGGATTCTTCTTGTATAATTTCGGCTAACAGATCAAATCCCGTTTGTGGAATCTTACATTTAAATGTTAGAAGTTCACGAATCCATTACGTGGCATTCTAATTTAGCAATATATATTTAGGGCTCCATTATTGAATATATTATTCTAGGAATTGACTGAGCAAACATATAAATCTACAACAATCTACAAAAAGCGAAATAATATCAAGGATTTATTTTTGCAAAATGATACATGATAATATTGAATCGTTAATGATAGTTCAGTCATCGAGGTCTAAAATGTCCTGCTCACAGTTGATGGTGATTTTCTTTTCGTGTTTTTCGTCCCATGCATATATTTTGCCTCCAAGAGACCACGCTTTTTCTGTTCCAAATTTTGCTTTCGCCTTCTTTAGCAGTTAAAATTTCGTTTTACTCAAATCCTAAAAAATTTAAAAATCTTGATTTTTCAAAAGTTTTCGCGACGATAAAATTTCGCTTCTTTTCACGTTGCTCACGAAATTCACTATGATCGGGCGGGGTGTGTCGACTTGGCTTTGCTGTTTGCTACTGACTCTGAAGATGGAATCGGTTTCTCCTTTGGCACTATTGATATTCAAAAACTGTTTGAGGAAATGTCGGAAGTTGTCGAGAAGGTTTTCATTCCCACCTTCTTCTTTAAATCCCTCAATTCTGAGTGAGTTTTTCGCCTGAAATGTTGTTCCATATTTACGATTTCGCTTCTCAAAGATTCTATCTCAGTTTTATTCTCGAGTGAAATATTTGTTGTACTTGCAAGAGAAGTTTCAATGGCTACTAATTGTTTCGATATTTCATTGAAATTGCTTTGAGTGGAATGTGGTACATACTTTATTAATCAGTTCTTCCATATCCAAATCTCCTCTTTTGTTTATAATAATATAAAAATAATGACATTTAAACATAAATACTATATTTTGAAAGAAAATTGGCGAATGAATATTTCAAGATGGCGACTGTACGACATCTGGGAAAGAAACTAAATGGAAGGGGGGTGTTCTTGAGACATATCCTTTTGAAGTGAATATAAATTCAATACCTTCACCGACTACAAAATGGCGGAACATTGGAAAATTGCCTGAATCGACCACCAACTTCATAATTTGAGGAAATGAAATGAGCTGAATTCATATTATATTCTAGGCTTGTGGAGCATTCGTCAGGAGCTTCAGGAGCGTGTATCACAGAACAGTCACCATCTTGGAATTTTCATCTGCCAGTTCAACTTCAAAATATAATATTCATGTATAAATTTCATTTCATTGAGTAATTTTTTTATAACTGTTGTTTTTCATCTTCAATGATAAATCACCTTCAAGTTGCAATGCAAATTCTATTCATCAGGTATAAATCTTACCTCCAAACATTTTTCAGTTGTCCTTTTCTTTTTCCAGTGAATTTTTGTTAAAAATTGTTCTTATCCATGTACACGCAACAGACGTCAAGTGCCCTGTATGATGTTACTATTTTAATAGGTAGCTTTGATATATATCACCATGGGAAAACATATCATGTAATGTTGTTATAATAAAAAATAGTATATTATGCAACGATCGTGTAATGATGGTTATTAATATATGAGCATAAACCGGGATACGAAACGAGCCGAAGGTGAGTTTCGTATGGTTTATGCGAGTGTATTAATAACCATTACATGAGAGTTGCATACGCTATTTTATCTACACCCAATAAATAATGAAGAACTAAAAATATTATAATATTAGGTATTTATATTGAACACAATAATAGTAGGTAATCAATCGTATTTCTTTGAAAAATTCTACAGAATTATAATCAATGGTATAACCACGGAAAATACAACAATGAGAAGGGGAAAAATGAAAAAAAGTCTTTGCCGAGATTTGGAATTGAGCGTGGAACGTTTGTGTTCAGGTGACGCGCCGCTGACCACTCGGCCATGATAGCACATACGACTTTAACGAAAATAACAACATATGTGTTGCATTTGTCAAATGAAAAATATAATCCTTTCGATTGTATTTTTTTCTTGTCGAACATCTGTGGAGGAGTCGCTGGTAATTCTTCTATATCACTGCTATAAGACATTTTCATTCGATTATCGAAAATTGACTGAATTCTTCAAAATTTCAATACCTACTGATTTTGACTTGACAAACGTCAAAATGCAAAGCTTGCACATCATGCTTGATTGAAAAATAATGGGTTTCTATTGGTTGAAAATCTGTATCGTAATGAAAATCTGTATCGTAATGGATTTCATTATAAAACGGGTGGTGGGCATATAAGTGTATTATTAGAGTACGGGTGTAGATGAAATACATTGTCTGAGTTCAAATTCAGTTTATTATTCACATAAAGAAAAGTTCATAATATTAGCAATTCAAATACAACGCAACATATGGTCTTTCTAGTCAGGATGTTCGTATCACCGGCATCGCAAGTGAAATAAACGGTTTGTAAATTCAATTCAACCAATATTTGATACAACCGTCATTCATTCGGCCAAACAGTCAGACGTTTACAATAGGGAAATACCTTTTCAAAATATTTCTTATCCGTACACAAGAGGAAGAAGTTCAAAAGGTGGGTGAGCGTTCCTTTCCAATCCATAATCCTTTCCTCTCCTAATATTTGGTGTTGCTTTGACCTATCGAGTGCCTTTGTAATATCTTCGCAAGTTGTGTAATTTTCCATATTCTGCAAAGGCATGGGAGAGGAGCTCAAAAAACTCGACATGAAACGGGGGAGTTTGAAAGCACAATTAACCATCTTCAAAAATTATTTCGATAAATGCCACACATTAGAACAGCCCCAAATCAATTTCATCGAATTCAAAAGGAGATTGCATCGTTTGGAGGGTTTGTTAGATATTTTTCGAGACATTCAATTAGAGATAGAGTGTTTTATTGACGATTCAGAAATGGTGGCCGAATTCAATATTCTGGAAGAATTCGAAAATTCATACTATCCACTGCTTTCATCTGCTCTCCTTTTCATCTCGGGCAACTTTAAAAATGAAAACATGCCAAACGATGATAATGTCAGTAGTTGTCATAGTGACAATGACAATCAATCCGTGATTGCCTCGAGTCACAGTTTGTTATTTCCAAATAGTACGAGTCTTGGAAGAAATATTCAAAATATCCAAGATACAAATGACCTTGATGCTGCAGGCGTCAAACTTCCTTTGATCAATTTACCAACCTTCACGGGGGATTCACGAGATTGGTTACAGTTTCATGATTCTTTCGATAATCTGATAATAAAAAATTCAAAAATAAATGACATTCAACGTTTCCATTATTTGAGGGCCGCTTTAAAGGGTGAGGTTTCTGAAACCATTGCTAATTTGAAATTACCAATTGAAAATTTCAAAATAGCATTATTGCACGATCATACCAAAGCACTTTTTAGCATCGATGCCATCAAAAAGGAGTCTTCGAGTGCTTTAAAACATTTGATAGATCATGTAAAAATGCATTTACGATCTTTGAAAATATTAGGAGAACTCACAGATGGATGGGACACGCTTATTATTTTTTTAATCACTAGTAAACTTGACCCAGTCACAACTAGAGAGTGGGAATCTAAGTCATTTGTGAAAAACTCCCCAACTCTTGAAGAACTTTTGTCATTCCTGAGAGAAAAATCAAAAATAATCAAAAAAATTGATGAAAAGCATTCAAATTTCAATTCTTCCAATATTTCGAGTTAATCTCAATATAATTCCAAAAATAGAAATATTCAGAAAACATTTCATACATCTGCCCGTACATGTCTAGTTTGTAATTCTGCACACATGATTTTTCATTGTCCAAAGTTCTTAACAATGGGGATTGATTCACGTATGAAGTTGGCAAAAAAATTGAAACTCTGCATCAAATGTCTGAATACTGGGCATCAGGTAGATACTTGTAAGAATAGCAATTGCAAAAAATGCTCTGCAAAATATAATTCATTTTTGCATATACCATCTGAATCCTCTTCAAGGAGCTCAGAGGAAAATAGTAGTCTCAATATTACAGCAGTACATCACTCAATGGCAAGTGTCAACCTGTTTCAGAAAAATGTGTTTTTGTCAACGATAGTAGTTGAAATTGTTGATTAAGACGGTGTTTCTCATGACTGCAGGGTACTTCGTGATTCCGGAAGTCAATCTAATTTCATTAGTTCACGAATTTGCAAGCTACTCAAGCTCAAAACTGAGAATGTGAACCTCACAATTTCAGGTGTAACTTAAAGTTGAATCTGTGATAAAATCTAAATGTCAGGTGGAAATTCATTCGAAACATAATGCTTTTTCAGCTCTGATCAATTGTTTAGTTCTCCCAGAAATAGGTGATAATTTGCCCGATAAAGAAATAGATTTATCTGTTATTTCCATTCCTCCAAACATACGGTTGGCAGATCCAAATTTCTTTATTCCTAATATCATTGATCTACTGATTGGTGCAGATTTGTTTTGGGAATCTTTGTGTATTGGTCAAATCAAACTAGGCCCATCTTTTGCACGATGATGCATTCATTACAAAAAATAAGATTCAGTGCAATTTCTCAAAGAACCTTGACAAACAAAAGCAACTTTCTCGATTTTGGCAAATCGAGGAATGCTCTGAAGAAAAAGTTTATTCAGAAGAAGAGAAGGCTTGCGAACAAAATTTCATTTCCACACATAAACGTGATGCAGAAGGTCGTTTCATTGTATTCATTCTACTCGAGGAGCCAATTGAGAGGCTCGGTGATTCAAAGGCTCGAGCTCTCAAAATATTCTTGAATCTCGAACCCAAACTTCAGCGGAATCAACATTTCAGAGATTGATATGTTTCTTTCATGGACGAGTATCAAGCATTAGGACATATGTCCAAAATTGATGATAACTTGAATTCAAGTCAATATTTCCATCCACATCATGGAGTTTTGAAAGAAGAATCATTGAGCACGAAATTACGTGTGGTGTTCGATGGTTCCTTTCCCTCTTCATCAGGTTGGTCGGTCAACGGTATTCAGATGGTTGGTCCCACTATTCAAAATTATATTTGTTCTGTACATTAATATGAAAGGAAATATACAGAATAACTGATAGCTCCGTTGTGAATAAATAAATTCAACTACATTTATGGACTTACCAAGTTTTCTCCTTTTTCTGAGCAAACGAAATTCACTCACGGAAAATATAAAGGTTTAAGCTAGGAAAGGAAATAATAGGAATATTAGGAAGAACCGTTTCGTGTAATGACTGTAAATATACTCTTCGCGTGTATAAAATTTTAACATCACGCACACCGCCGTACCGTTTCTCAAAAATTTTCTTTTACGAACGAACCCGCTTCCATTCGAAATTGAGACTTCTGTTTTTCAACTGTATTGTTATCGACGAAACCGAAAGCGATGTTGCCAAACTGAAATTGTATTTTTCTTGGTTGCCCAAACATACCCCCGACCCTGAAAAATCTTTTCTTTCCAGACTTTTCGAAAGATAAAAAAATAAAATAAAATAAAGTTATGACAGGTCAAATTTCAACCAAACATCAGGTAATAACCCTCCAAAACAATACTATGCTAGAATTGATAAAAATAATAATAATAATAATAATGAAAAGTTCGTTGAAGGTTTATTGAGTTGGCAAAGGACATATCTTAACGACAGGTCGTCTGAATACTCCTTTGCTGGTTTTCACAGTGACATTCCAAACTATTCCGTCTTTTCCTGGATGTATTTCGGATACCACTGCAAGTGGCCAATGCAAGGGTGGTGCGTTATCAGTTTTTAGGATTACAACAGTGCCAACAGAAATATTAGGAACATCTTTATCCCATTTTGTCCGCACCTGTAGACTCGTCAAATATTCCAACCTCCAACGTTTCCAAAAATCTTGTACGATTCTATCGATCAATTGAAATCTGTCAAGTCGATTGATGGGAACCGTTGACACATCTTCAGAGTGAAAACTCCGCAAAGGTGTCAAAGTAAGGAAATGGGCCGGAGTTAAGGCTTCCGGTGCCGAAGGATCGGCCGATAATTGACATAGAGGTCTTGAGTTCAACAATGCTTCAATTTGTGTAAGTACGGTTGAAACCTCCTCGAACGTTAATATCTGATCACCTATTACCCGGTAAAGATGATTTTTCACAGCTTTGACGTTACTTTCCCACAAGCCACCTTGATGAGGAGAGAAAGGTGTGTTGAATTTCCATTCTACTTCACTTATTCCTAATTCCGTTTCAAACGCATTGACATAATCCGGAGAATTGAGAAAATCACTCAATTCTTTCAAAACCGATTTTGCTCCTACGAAGTTTGTTCCCCGATCGGAATAAATAAAGCGAATTGGACCCCTTCTCGCGATGAATCTCTTGAAAGCTTGTAAAAAATGAGCAGTGGATAAAGAGCTTACCAATTCCAGATGTATGGCCTTAACGCTCATACAAATAAACAAACTCACATAAGCTTTGTGAACGAACGGTTTTCGCCTTTTACCCAAAGTAATTTTAATTGGTCCAAAATAATCGACCCCTGTATGTACAAATGCACGAGCTTCGGTGACTCTCGCAGACGGTAAATTCGCCATAAGAGGTTCTACATTCTTAGGTTTCATGCGGAAACAATGATTATAAAATCCAGTACTTCTGCCGTAATAGAGCTTCTAATAAATGAGCACCGGTGTGGAGGTTAATTTTATGATGAAAATCCACTAATTTTTCGGTCAAAACCTCTTTAGCCGGAAGAATCAATGGATGTTTCTGTTGAAAATTCAGACTGGAATTAGCTAATCTACCCCCGACCCTAAGCAAACCATCTTGCAGAAAGGGATGTAACTTGATTAGCCTAGGTGAACAACGTTTATTGGAATTCAACATCTGAATATCTGAATTGAAATTTTTTATTTGAAGCAATTTTATTAGAGTTAATTCGGCAGTATTAAGATCTCGCGATGAAGACCCCGTGATAAACAATCTGCCGGATTTTGAATGCCTTCCACATGGTACCACGAAACTTCCGGTATATTTTCCTGAATCCGAGCAATTCGATTCGTGACAAACACATCTCTGAAATGATGAGTTTTCAACCAGCTCAAAACGGTAGACGAATCCGAAAAGGCCATGGTTTTTATTATGAGATTTCGTTTCTTATACGTTTCTAAAACATGTTTGAGTAAATTAGAAAGCAAAAGAGCAGCTAAGAGTTCCAACCGTGGAATTGTTAACTTTTTAACCGAAGAAACCTTTGATTTTGCACACACCAGTTGAACTTCAATATCCTTATTAGGATGCACGACGCGTAAATAGACTACCGTTCCATACCCACTCAAGCTAGCATCCGCGAAAGCCAGAAGCATTATAGGATTTTGTTCTATTGCTCCTACATGCCTAGGTACTTTGAAATTTGCAAGTTCCCCCCCTTCTGAACGTATCTTTTCCCAAATTTTCAAAATGTCATCTGGGGGTACTTCGTCCCATCCCAGTTGAAGCATCCATAAATTTTTGATTAATATTTTTAAATACAAAATGAAAGGTGCCAATAAACCTATCGGATCATAACATTTTGCAACCGTCGACAAAATTGTTCGTTTTGTACATTTCTCATCCGGTAGATTACCTTTAAAACTCAATATATCATTTTTGTATCCCATTGTATACCTAACACTTGTATATCCCGCGAAAATAGTAAATTTTCCGTTAAACTTTTTTCTTCCGGGATTTCTTTAAGAAGTGTCAATGAATTCGTAGCCCATTTTGTTAAATCAAAACAACCAGCTCGAAATAAATTCACAGATTCATGATACAATTGAAAAGCTTCCCTTTCTGAACTCACACTAGTGCAAAAATCATCCATATATATATATCACGGGCCACAAATTTGGCCACCAGAGGAAATTTCATCCCTTCGTCTTCAATCAATTGTTTGAGAGTACGTAGAGCTAGAAAAGGAGAAGATTTCAATCCAAAAGCTACAACTTTAATTTCGTAGGTGTCAATTTGGTGTTCCAAACTAAAACGCCACAGCAATCTTTGATAACGCCAATGATTTTCAATAACATTAATTTGTCTATATAACTGACGCACATCGGCTGTCAATGCCACTTTGAATAACCGGAAGTTTAATAAAAGAGTGACTAAATCTGCTCGCAACTTTGGACCCCCATGTAAAATATCGTTCAAAGAAACGGTATTATCCGACGGTGCACTAGCATCTAAAACTATTCGCACCGGAGTGCTTATACTACTTGGCTTAATCACCGGATGATGAGCAATATAATAGGAAGAAACTTCACCTTTGTCACTTTCCAATACCTTCATATGGCCTTGGTCTATAAAATCCTGCATTGCCTTATTATATTCATTCTGCAAATTTGGATCTCTAGAAAGCCTTTTTTCTAATGAAAGTAACCGATTTTGTGCGCTATTCCGTGACTTACCCAAACTTTCTGGTGAAATTTTAAATGGTAGAGCGACTGTATAACGTCCACAGAGGTCTCTACTAAACGTGCTAGTATAAATATTTTCACACTCAACTTCATCGGGATCTAAAACCGAACTCCTAGGTACTTGTTCTATTTCCCAAAATTTGCTAACAAGCTGCTCTAGTGGCTGTTCTTCCTGCAGAGAGAAGAATACTGAAGGAGTTGACCGTACTATTGGAACTTGTCCCATGACAACGTAACCGAATGTTGTTTTTACTGCGACTGGAGTACCTGCAGGTCCAGTGATGCGACCTTCTTCCAAAATAGTAGAGAACATTTCCACTCCCAAAATACCATCAATTTCCGCCGGTTGGTCAAAGTGATTATCTGCCAAATCAACCCCTTGTAATGAAGGAAATGCGCTCATATCAATTTTGAATTTTGGCAACTTATTTGAGATTTTATCGATCACTAGTGCCCTGACCGTATATTTTTTCTCTGGATTATACCGTGAAGTTATTGTAAGAATGACGCTTCCTTTAACTTTCTGAAGAGTACCGCCTAAACCGTATACCGAGGAATAACATTTTGAAATTTTCAGACCTAACCGTTTACAACAACCGACCGTAAGTAAATTTGCTTCGCTACCCGAATCCAATATGAATCTGGCTGTAACATTTGTACACAAACCAGTCACCACCGATACCACCATAGAAGAAAGTAACGGTGTATAATTGAAATTTTCTCTCAAAGCTATTTCCTCATTTTTAGAACATAAATGAACATCAACCGTTGACGGATTAGTATTGGAGTTGTCCCCGATTTCCCCGTTTGATCCGGAGCCAACATCCCCAATAGATTCATTAACCGAATTAGTTTTTCCCATGTGTAATAGGATGTGGTGCTTTTTTTCGCACACTGTACATGACCGCTCATTAGGACAATTCCTTACACCATGCTTATTCGATAAACAGTTGTAACACCAACCATTGTCTCTAACTGTTTCATACCTTCATCCTGGTGACAATGATTTGAATTTATCACATCTTCCCAAATAATGACCTCCTTTTTGACAAAACACACATGTTATTCCATCTTTCTTTCTTTGATTCACAAAAAAAGATTTGACCGTCTTCGCTTGTTTAATATTGTTTTTAACCGGAGGATTTTTGTCTGAATGTAAAATTTTCGCCTGTTTTTGTATGAATTTTTTCAATGTTTCATAGGTAGGAATGACTGAACTATCTTGACTTGCTTCAAATGCCCTAGCTGATTCGTGATCGAGTTTAGATAAAGCCTGAGACAATAGAATGAAATCTGCTAAGTCAGGTAAATTTAATTTTTTCCGTGCCGAAACCGCCACATCAAATCTTTCTAGAAATAAATTCAAATTTTTCTCTGATTCTCCTTGTAATGGCTTGAATTCAAAAATTTGTTCTAAGTAACTGTCTGCTAACATTCTTTTGCTCTCATACTTATCGATCAACGCCTCGTACAATATATTATAATTATCACCGGTAATAGTGAGTCCCGCACAGACACCTGCGGCCGGTCCTCGTAAACTCCCCGCTAAATAATGAATTTTATTCAAATCCGTTAAAGAAACATTATCGTGAACCATACTTTTAAAAAGCGAATGGAACCTTTCCCATTGACGAATCTCTCCTGAAAATTCGGGTAATTCCATTTTTGGTAATGGAGGCGATCTATTTTCTACTAATACACTACTACTGTTGGACCTTTCGATACCTTTTGCCGCCATATGAATATGACCACAAAGTTGATTTATGGTTGAAAGAATCTTATAATCTGGAACAAATTCTTCGTCGAATTCAAACTGTACCTCATTGATTTGATCTATTACTGCTAGCAAAGTTTCTTTAGTATTCTCTAAAGTCAAGTATAAACTTTTGAATTCTTTTATTTGTTGGGCCGTTCCTAACGATTTGGATGAATCGTAAAGATTCTGCAAAATAGAGAAAAGTGATTCCTTTTTTGCTGTCAGCATCTTAAATTTCTTTTCTGCTCCCTTACCACCCATTTCTAGGATGACAATGAATTATCAATATTACCCTTCCTAAACCTGATGTCTGATTGAAACTCCACCTTCCCCAATTGAACACAATCTTTGAGGAAAACAGAAATCTACAGACCTTTATACCTAATAATATTAAACCGATTTAAATCTACCGCTAAACCGAACAATCCGACAACACCGCCAAAGGCCCGACGACTTCAACCAGTTTTTTATCTTCGCCAATCCAATCCAAAAAATAGTCCAAACTTACTTATCCACGAATCCGAACTCGAATAGGACCAAAATATGTTCTGTACATTAATATGAAAGGAAATATACAGAATAACTGATAGCTCCGTTGTGAATAAATAAATTCAACTACATTTATGGACTTGAAGTTTTCTCCTTTTTCTGAGCAAACGAAACTCACTCACGGAAAATATAAAGGTTTAAGCTAGGAAAGGAAACAATAGGAATATTAGGAAGAACCGTTTCGTGTAATGACTGTAAATATACTCTTCGCGTGTATAAAATTTTAACACCACGCACACCGCCGTACCGTTTCTCAAAAATTTTCTTTTACGAACGAACCCGCTTCCATTCGAAATTGAGACTTCTGTTTTTCAACTGTATTGTTATCGACGAAACCGAAAGCGATGCCAGATCTTGGTTGCCCAAACCAATACTCATCGTTTCAGACGTCAATTGTTGTCGCATCGGAATTTGTAAAATGTACCGTCAGTCCTAAAAAAATCAAAGAGTCTACACTAGCGTAAAGTCCTACGGAACCCTCGTGTACACTGACGTCGGGCCCCATTGAAAACAAAGAAGCGTATCCCAAAGCAGCGAGCATCATTCAAAACAACTTTTATGTCGATGACCTTTTGATAGGCTCAGATTCTATAGATGATTTGAGAACCACCGGTAGAGAAATATCTCACATTTTGAAGCAAGGTTGCTTTGTTTAAAAAAAATGGATTCCAAATGCCCTTGAAGTTCTTGACCAGTTTCAAGATTCAACAACTGAGTTGAATATCGTGCGAATAGGCTCTCATGAGAATACAAAAATGCTAGGATTGATTTGGTCATCACAGTCAGACCTTTTGATGTACAATATAAACATTTTCAGACCTAGAGGTCATATTACTGAACGAATTATCTCATCAAATATAGCTCAAATATATGACCCACTTGGTCTACTAGGTCCTTGTATTGTAACTTCAGAAATACTTCTTCAAAAACTTTGGCTGGAAAAACTTTCATGGGACGAATCAGTTCCTGTTGATATCCACACCAAATGGATAAAGTTTGAAAACTAACTCAGTATTCTCAATGATATAGAAATTCCCAGGCACGTTAGGTGCAATGATCCCGTTAAAACAGAGCTCTATACTTTTTCCGATGCTAGTATGGATGCATATGGTGCTTGTGCATATTTTCGTTGTGTCAACATCAACGGAATTTCCAGCATTAATCTCCTATGTGTCAAATCAACCGTAGCACCTTTGAAAGCAACAACAGTTCCTAGACTTGAGCTTAGTGCTGCTGTTATCGCTGCACGACTCGCTTTCAAAATATCAAAGGCATCAAGAATACCATTTCATGCAGTTATGCAGTTTTTCATTGGTCAGATTCCACCATAGTATTGGGATGGATAAATAGCCCTTCGAATATTCTCAAGACATTCGTCGGTAATAGAGTTGCTGAAATTCAATCTAAGACTCATCCTCAAGATTGGTATCACGTCAGTACTAATGATAATCCCGCTGATCTTTTATCAAGGGGAATGAATCCGTCTCTACTGAAAACTTCACAACTATGGTGGCACGGTCCATCATGGCTATCATCTGATTCTTCTGAATGGCGCACGTTGCCACCAGAAAATTAAACAAAATTGCCGGAGTTGAAATCTTCTCAATCATTTCATGTTCAATCGAGACTTTCCATAATTGATTTTGATCGATTTTCGAGTTTTTCACGGTTGAAGGGATGCGCAGCATATTGCTTGCGTTTCATTAATAATTCAAGACACAAAGGATCAAAATTGACCGGTCCATTATCTATGAATGAATTGAATAATGCAATAATATTGTTATACAAATTATCACAGCTTCAATACTTCAGTCATGAATATTCCCAACTGGGCAAAAAGGGGCAGATACTGAAAAAATGCCAAATTCAGTCCTTATCACCCTTTTTGAACGATAAAGGAATTATTCGAGTCGGTGGAAAGTTGAAAAATTCTACTTTAGATTTTCAGAAAAAACATCCCGTTTTGTTACACCAAAAAGACAATTTCACAAAACTGATTTTTCGCGACATGCACATAAAACTATTTCATGCAGGTCCGAATCATCTCAGAGTTTGGGCCAATCTCAGGTCGCAATATAGCCAGAAAAACCGTGAATGTGTGAGATGTTTTCGAGCAAAACCAAAATCGGGTTATCCACCAATGAATGATATACCCAAAGTTCGTATTACTTCAGCTCTTCCTTTCTATGCAGCTGGTGTAGATTATGCAGGGCCTTTCCTCCTCAAGGATAGAAAGGGGCGCGGATGTAAAACATATAAAGCTTGGATTTGCCTGTTTGTGTGCTTGAGCACCAAGGCCATTCATTTGAAAATATCCACTGATATGACAAAGGATGCATTCATTGCAAGTTAAGGACGATTTAAATCAAGGCGTGGTAAGCCTGCAAAATTGTTTTCTGACAATGGCACTAATTTTACAGGGGCCAAAAATGAAATCAATGATTTTGTGAATTTTCTTAAAGATAACAAGAGTCAATTCACATCACTTTGCGCTAATGAAGGCATTGAATGGAAATTCATTCCCGCATACTCTCCTCACTTCGGTGATCTTTGGGAGGCTGGAGCTAAGTCAATGAAATTTCACCTTAAACGCGTATTAGGTGATGCACTTCTTATTTATGAAGATTTTCAAACAGTACTCGTACAGGTTGAGGCAATATTGAATTCCCGACCTCTACATCCCTTGAGTTCCGATCCTAATGATTTGAATCCGATCACACCTGCTCACTCCTTCATTGGAAGACCTATAACTGCATTGCCTGCTGTTGAATTCAAAGATATTCCGGAGAGGCGACTCAGTAGATTTCAACGACTGCAACAACTTCAGCAACATATCTGGAGCAGATGGTCCAGAAAATACCTTGGGGAATTGCAGCAGCGCTGAAAATGGACCAAAGATCAATCTCATGTGATGATAGGATCCTTAGTTCTCATCAAAGATAATAACAGTCCGCCTCTATGTTGGCGCATGAAACGAGTCATCCATTTGCACCCTGGAGAAGACAACGTAACCAGACTTGTGACACTGAAAACGCAAAGGGGTATTGTTCGTCGAGCTGTCGCAACTTTGTGCCCGCTTCCTGTTGAACATCCAACATCTTCAAGAGTAGAACTATTATTATGTTAATATGTATGTATTTGTTATTTCAACTCATATTTGCACTAGTTTATCAAACTATTCCAAGGCGGGGGGTATGTACACGCCACAGATGTCAAGTGCCCTGTGTATGATGTTACTATTTTAGTAGGTAGCTTGATATATATCACCATGGAAAAACATAACATGTGATGTTGTTATAATGAAAAAAAATACATTGTCTGAGTTCAAATTCAGATTATTTTTCACAAAAAGAAA
Source organism: Zygogramma bicolorata (assembly GCA_032362365.1). Lineage (NCBI taxonomy): Eukaryota > Metazoa > Arthropoda > Insecta > Coleoptera > Chrysomelidae > Zygogramma > Zygogramma bicolorata. The sequence goes on from JAVJAQ010003082.1 coordinate 88,107, forward strand.
AGTTCATATTAGCAATTCAAATACAACGCAAAAATCCAGATCACACATCCATTGTTTTTTAACATTTTCATTTGAAGTTTGAACGATGTAGTCCAACAGCTTTTATGAAGATCCATTGACTTGCTCTGGATTCCGAGGTATAAATCTCACGGCGCCCCACTACAGAGACCGAATCTTATTTAATTAAGTCAGAGGAAATGATTTTTCGGCAAACAAATGATGTCCAGTGGAACATGAAAGTCCTTCTTTTCCGAAAATATAGTCATCTACTTGACAAAACCTAATTTCACAAGTTCTTTCTGAGAGTTCCATCAGTTCCTATATTGGTTTCACAGATAATATTGAAAATTTCAGGACTTTTTGATGATAAAAATATTGCGCATTCACCCCATAACAACAGAAATTAACGAAAGACTTCTGCATATTAAGTACACATATCATTGATACAGAATAGTAAGTTCAAACGGTTTAAATAGTTCACAAACAGTTATAGAGAGTCGACTTCATCATTCATGGAACAGTGTCCTTTAAACAGTATGTTGTAGGAATTGTGTGCTTGTTGCGGAAGAAAAAACCATACAACTTCAAGGTGCCGTTTTCGTAATCATTCCTGTTATACATGCGGCAATAAGGGCCATCTTGCTCTCGTCTGCTCTTAAAAAAATCGGAAAAATACTGAATCGAATTCGAAAAATGTCGAAAGTTTTGTTGAAAGCGAAGAACTATTTTCAGTTTAGAATGCCTTTCTGAAGAAAAATCCATTCCTAATCAACATAACTATCGACTCGGATTCTTATCTATTTCAACTAGATTCTGGGGCGAGTATTTCTACCATATCGGAAACTTTCTGGAAGAAATATTTTTTCCGAAGATATGAGTCAGTTGGATCAGATGAAAGCTTAAAAGTATATGATGGTAAGAAAATGGTTACATTGGGTATGTGCAAAATGATGGTAGGATGTGATGGCATTTTCAAAACATTGAATGTTCACGTTATTGAGAATGGTGGTCCTCCTATTCTATGTAGAGATTTCATGGGAATATTCAAGTTCTCTATTAGTCAGGTTGATTTCTACTCTGGAAGCTCGACTTTGGATACGAATAAATTAATTTCACAGTATAATTCGATTTTTTCACCAGTGTTAGGATGTTCTAATAAGGGTACGGTATCACTGAAGTTGGAAGACGAAACCATAACACCCAAATTTTGTCGAGCCAGACCGATACCCTACGGAATAAGAGATAAAGTTGAGAAAGAACTTGAAAGATTTGTGGAATTGAAAAAATTGAAACCTGTTGATTATGCTCAATGGGCCACTCCCATCGTACTGGTAATGAAGAAATCAGGGGCTATAAGAATATGTGGGGATTTCAAAATCACAATAAATCCATTTTTAGAAATTGATCAATTTCCACTCCCACGAATTGATAATTTTTTTTCAAAATTACAGGGTGGGGTGATTTTTTCAAAGATAGATTTATCACAAGCTTATGCGCAAATCATTTTGGATGAAAACTCTAGGAATCTTGTTACGATCTCCACAGACAAAAGTGTTTTTCAGTATCAACGTCTTCCGTATGGTGTCGCCTGTGCTCCTGCGAAGTTTGAAAAATAATGGAATCTTTACTTCAAGACCTTGACGGTTGTGTATGTTTCCTAGATAATATTCTCATTTGCGGAACAAATGATGAAAAACATCTGAAAAGAGTTCATAGAGTGTTACAAAGATTACAAGAGGTAGGCTTGAAAGTATCTTCTGATAAATGTAGTTTTGGACAAAATCAAGTTTCATATTTGGGTTACATTATAGACAAAGATGGTCTTCATACAGTGACAGAAAAGGTTAAAGCAATGAGAGATGCCCCTGCACCTACTTCAATAAAAGAACTTCAATCAGTACTTGGTATGATCAAGTATTACGGGAAATTCATTCCAAATTTAACAACCGAGCTCCATCCATTATATGAACTTTAAAAAAATAGTAGGTGGAAATGGACTGATCTTTTAATGTCGGCTGATGTTTTGGGTCACTATGATCCAAATTTAGAGATTAGAGTTACTACGGATGCTAGCCCATTTGGTCTCGGTTGTGTTATTTCTCATATTTTGCCTAATGGTCAAGAGAAACCAATAGCATACGCATCCCGTACTCTTTCTGATAGTGAAAAAAATTATGCTCAGGTCGAAAGGGAAGGACTAGCCATAATTTTCGAGTAAATTCAATCAGTATTTATATGGTAGAGAATTCACTTCGGTTTGTGACAATAAACCTCTCTTAGCTATATTTAATCCAAAGAAAGGAATACCACAGTATTCTGCCAACAGAATAAGGCGCTGGGCAGTTATTTTATCAAATTACACTTACAGGGTAGAATATGTGAACTCTAATGATAATAACGCTGATTTTTTTTCAAGATTGCCACGTGATACAGATAGTAACGATTGGCCGTCATTAGGTATTGATTACTTGAATTTCTTTTCGAATAGTGAAATAATTTCCACAAATTTTGAGAAAATTCGAGAAAATACTCTTAGTGATAAAATATTATCAGATGTAAAGAAGATCATCAGAAGTAATTGGCCAAATTTCACAAAAAAAGGTATCAAATATAAACCTTTTCATGCAATTTGAAATCAACTTACAATTGAAAGAGAGATCTTAGTTTGGAACAATAGGGTCACTATTCCGAATAGTCTGAAGATTAGAATGCTCTCACAATTACATTTGTCTCATTTAGGGGTAGTGAAAATGGAAGCTATTGCAAGAGCTCATTTCTTCTGGCCAGGAATCAACGAAGACATTGAAAATGCTGCTAAAAGTTGTGAAAACTGTGCTATTCACAGAGTTAGTCCGCCTGAAATAACGTTATGCCCTTGGTCTTGGCCAGAAGAACCATTTTCTAGCATTCACATAGATTATATGGGACCGTTTTGGAGTAAATATTTTTTCGTCATTGTTGATTCTCACTCAAAGTGGCTTGAAGTTTTTCCAACGAACACAATGACAACGCATTTCACTATATCAGCACTATGCAGTACGTTCGCTCGATTTGGATTGCGAAGAAAAATTGTTTCAGATTACGCGAGAAACTTCACAGGTCAAGAATTTCAATCATTTTCACAAAACTTTCAGATCAAACGTATAACCACTGCTTCATACTTTCCTCAGTCAAATGAAGCAGCAGAGAATGCTGTGAAAAATGTCAAAAATGCACTGAAACATTTTCTTGGAAAAAACCAATCCTTAGATATTCAGACATCGCTTAATCATTTTTTATTCGACTATAGAAATATAGTTCATGTCACAACAGGTGTTCCTCCAGATGGTATTTGGTCATGACTTAAAAAACAAAATTCAGTATTCTTGAACCGAAAGCTAAGGAGGCAATTTAGAATCGAGTCGAATCGAAACAAGATACGCAAATCAAACAATTCTGGGGAAAGAAGCGTGAACCTTCAGAAATAGGTGATAGGGTTATAATCGAAGATTATAGGAAAGTTAATAAAGTAACTTGGATACCAGCTGTATCGAGAAATAAATTGGTAGGTGTAGTTCTATATGTTTTGTACCAGAGTTGAGTGGAAGGTGGAAAAGGCATTATAACCAAATTATGAAGGGCAATGTTCAGAGACCGCCCGATCGTTATGGTTTTAGTTAGGTTATTTGCACCTTACATTTTTTTTGGTGGGGAAGAAGTGTGGTATATCACTAATAGGTATAGCAAGAAAGGTAGAACGGTTACTACGACAACAATTTGTTATTCTGTAACTGACATTTAGCTTCGTATGAATTAACAGAAAATTTAGTATTAATTATATTGGTATTACAATGTGATACAGAAAAAATATTGGTTATATGGATGCATTTTCACAGGAAAAACATTGAAATGATAATAAAAAATTTGGTGAATTTGAAATGCGACGTGCACATATTAAAAAAAAATACACCAACATGACTGACTTAATTTTTTACCTTCTCACTTGTGGAGGTTATTCATTACATAGTTCCAGATTTATCGAATTCTTGTCTGACATAACCAGTGTATGTCTAGAAATCTTGACTAAGTCACCTGATATAGTGGGAGACTCGTTTCCCATACCCTAAATATAGTGATAATCTTCCTGTTCATGGATATGTAGAAGAGATGAAAACATGAAAATTGTTGGGACGGCTATCATTTTCTCTTTCTCAAAAAGTGGACGACAATGTTTCCTATATTGAGCTCCAGTCATTATCCTGATAGCTCTTTTCTGTAGAGTAAAAATGTTATGGATATGAGATGAATTTTCCCACCATAGTATGCCACACGTTAAATGACTATGAAATGAGCTGAAATAAATGAATTTATGGAAATCCAAGCCGACCATCAGTTTCATTCTGTATGATAAGGAAATAACGCTCTATAATTTGCTCATCAGTACGTTGACATGCTGTTACCAATTCAAATTGTCGAATTCTCCGAACTTGACCGAGTCGAGTTCGGAGGACGAAACTCAATCATCACCTAGAAGATGGCAAATGAGACTTTGCCGAAACGTTGTGACAATTATCCTTCAGGGGATCAAAACCACAGAACACGGAATGAAACCCGAAAAAACAACTCATCATACTTCGTCCGTGGGAATATTCATGCTAACATATATATATATATATATATATATATATATATATATATATATATATATATATATATATATATATATATATATATGTATATATATATATATATATATATATATATATATATATATATATATATATATAAGATGTCTAGAAGGATGGTGCTGGGACTGATGCGATATTGTTTAGAATTTTATGGCGACACTTTTCTGTCACTAGTGTCATTTTTACGTGTGGTGGTGTGTTTCTCAATTTCATCGCTAGTTGACGCTAATTGGAAGTACATAGGTCAACCGATCGATCGACATACCATATTCTTTGATTCGAGCAGTCAACAAAATAAGCAAAATCTAATGTCATACTCATTAAAAACAAAATCGAATGAAGGAACACAATTATAGGGAATTTGGCCAGTATTCTAAACGAATAATATAGGTTGTTGATCAGTCAGCGTCCAAAGGTAAAAGTATAGCCAGCCGTCAGGTCGGCCGTGTATACATTTCCTAGGAAATTTGTAACTCTTTTCGTTGCACACGCCATCCGAACTGATTTGATGTCGAAAAGCCATGATGCTTATAATCATAGTAGGCATGTGTCGCCACTTAGACCCCAAACTCTCCCAGGTATAAGTCCCTACACCAGGGTTTCTAGACATCTTATATATATATATATAACAACAATATAAGATCGCCTATAAAATCATTCAACTCATATCCCTAAAAAATTCAGTGGGTTCATGATCTGTTGTTGCTGAAAAGAAGATATAACAGTAGCAGCTGTCAGAAATTCATTGACGGAAGCTTCGGGGATTTGTGTTAATGAGAAATATTCATGTGCTTTTGTTACTTTCAAATCCCTGTTCATCTAATATTTTTTCGAGAAAAATTCAGATCTATATCCACCCCTCGAATCCTAAATCCTTAACTCCTTCAACTTAACTATTCGTCGATTTCGTCGAAATTAATAGATTCAATAACTTCAGGTCTATTTCCATCTGACTCATTTCAGACTCTCGTGCTAGATAGAATAACCTCGTATCAGGTATATTTGCTGCTTTAAAAATATTTGAATTTTGGGTGTTCATTCATTTTTATGAAGATCAGTGCTTGTAACCATAAACGAGTAGACAATATGATATACTATATCGGCCTTAGCGGTTTATCATATTTGAGCCCGACGAAAATGAGGGCTTAATTTTCTTTATATTTTGGACGATATTTTTTTTCCAACAAAGATATATTCGAATATTGCTAACAAAATGACAATAAACTGGAAGGGTTGGAAATATAATTGTTATGAATCGAACGTTTCGCAGAAAAGGCATGGAAATATTATATATGGAGATTCGCAGGAAATGAATGTGAAAAATCAAAAAGAGGCACTGAAAGAGTTGAAAAATGTTCCTCTCCTCTTCGGAATAAATATACGCCAGAAGTTGAGAGTATTGAATAAACACAATTTTTCTGATGATCCCTACCCGAACGACGAAACATACATCAAGTGCGGTTGTTTCTTATCTAGGCGAGGAAATTTCATTTATGCGGGATTGGTATTCACACCGAGTGTTGCTCAGACACCTATTATCGTTTAGAGAGAGTCCTTAACTTTTCCTGTCAGCCTAAAATATTCCCAAATGGAATCCCTCAGACTATTCTACCTATAATAAGACGTTACTCAACAAAATCGTTCATTAAACTTGTGGTCATCCGCCCTCGACAATAATCTCCGATATGCTGTGTCGGAATCCCTTATCATTACTAATTAACAACCGTTTCTGTGGTTGAGTGATAACCGTTTTCCGGTAAATATTTGTTGAAGTGAACCGTATATTCTTCGAGTAGAGATTCTTGTGTGCAATAAATATGTCCGAAAGTTCTACCTTTTCGAACGATATCAGCGTAAGTGAACAATTGATAACATTGAATATTTACCAAAAGAGTGTCCCCATATTCACCATGATCAGAGAATGAGCCACTAATCTTAATGTGTCAAAAGAAAGGTGAATGGAGTCTTCAAATACTTGGCTTACAGTGTATGTTATTCACACGACTCTTTTTAGATTTTATTTTTCATCAGTTGCTCATTCCTGATATCACCTTCAATTTTTGTAGCTTCAGCGGATAACGATATATTACAAGTACGCATGCCAAAATAGCGGTGAACCCTTGTTAATGCCATTTCAAACAGTGCAAGTCCAGTCGATTTGAATTTTTGAACTGGACAATCCATCAGAAATGATTAAAACATACGATCATGGCATGATTATCTGAATTGAATGTTCTGTCAGTCGGAAATCACCAGCGAAAACGAAGAGAAATATGTTCTGGTTCGATTGGAAGCGAGGAGGAAATCTAATATTTTGAAATTGTCATTCACAATAAAATATAGATGTGATGATCGAACTACATCTGAATAATGTAATGCAATTTTGGAATGTTTCAACCGAATCAATTCAAACTGAATTCAAAAAACAATTTTCTACAGAAACATATCTTACTGAGAAAGGTACAACAATAGAAACCTGGACCAAATGTTTCAACGTTCAACGTACGAATAAAGTCAAACGAATGAAAGTGGTGGATAGATTTAATAAACAGTGTGACTCATTCAAAGGAAGACACCCTATTAAAATATGTTTCTCAATTCAATGAAATGATTGTTCTTTATCAGGTAGACATCAAAATATTTTACTCGAACCGTAAATTTCATATTAGTCTTTGTTTTCAGCGCCTATTCTCATTATTTTTGAATGTCAGAATTGGGAAAAAAATTATCAATGAATCTGACCACACAACTTGATTCGAGTTGTCAAAATTTAATCGTAATCGCAGAAGTTCGTAGGTTATGAAATCCGATGAATATTCCACTTTAAATTGTTTCGTCTTTTTTTTTCCAAATCTTCTTCGAAAATCTGACTACCCCTTTGGATTCAGCAGGTTATGATTCATCACTCTTCAGAATCTCATCGAATCCTCTTCATCATATAGACATCAATAATGAAAATATTTAAAAATAGTTATCGTGTTTAATCGACGATATTTTTATTGCTTTATTCACTTTCAACTCTCTTAATGCTGAAATTCTTTTGATGAAATTCTGGACCAAACGGAGTTTGCTGAATCTAATGAAGTAGTGAGAATCTCGATAAAAGGTCTAGAATTGATTTGGTGGATTATTTAAATGAGATTTAATTATTTCTCGAGAGTATTGTCCGAACTGAAGGAGGTTAAAAATAGGCCATTCCCATATATAAGGTTCATTCAACAAGGTGTCCTATTCGTCATCGAGTGATTTTTTGTGATTTTACCAAAATTTTTGTTCTTTCATTCGCAATAATTTAAAAAGTGTTCAAAAAATCTGGGAGCATCATTCCTTCTTCTGCAATTCTGTTCTTCTTGCAATAGTTCCAGTGAGCTCAACTCAAGCCAACATAGTTAAGACATATATCCCTGTTCTTTCTTAGTTTTTTGGGCTCAACCTTCCACAGTTCAAAAAAATAATAATAATGACTTACAAACATATTTCTGTTGTTTATGTTTTTTTTTCGTAACAAAAACAACTCGAAAACGAAAATCATAATTGAACTCCTACAGTTTGGCCCAAGGCTCATGAGACACTCTCCAATGGGTGTCACATATTTCTCATTGTTTTGTGCTCTACCCTATAAACATAACGAAAACATGTATAAGGTCACAAATTGTTCGAATCGGTTTTTTCAGCACTGTCACAGTTTACACGATGCTGTTCGCAATGGGGATTATGTTGCAGTTCGACAATTCCTTCAACATGGTTCCGATGTGAATGAAACTGACAGCAGCGGAAACACACCTCTCCTGCTCTCGGTTTGTATTCAGGATGACGAAATTCACAACTCAATCATAGCAGAATTGATTGAAGCTGGAGCAGATGTCAACGTTTTCAATAAGGGTAAATGTTGTTCTGGACTGTTAGTTCGGATTTATTTTATATCTGCTGAAAATTTGACTGAATTGTCATTCCATGTTTTTCCATTTTACTCATAGATTCAAATTAACAATTATATTTGAAGACAGAAGTTCTCAAATAGTCTTTTTGTATACAATTATTTTTGTTTGGAGAATGAAGTATGAGTTGAAATGGAACATCTCAAAGCACTACTTGCCCGCCTATTTGGTGCGAAGTCACTTTTCCTTGCTAGATTTGTGTACCAGGCAAAAGAAACTTGAAGAGAGAAATTTCCAATCTCGAAGTATATCCTGAAACAAAAACGAAATTCCTACGATTCAACTAATGAAAATGATTTATTAAACCCGAAATTAACGTATTTTTCTGTCTTTCTGCTCCTATCACCAATAGATATTTCAAGATCATTGTTAATGATATGACGATAGAGAAAAATGACTAACATCAGTGTAACTATTTGGAAACGCCATATCATTTTCAATTGTTTTTAACTCTCAAATGGTGATCATGAGGGTTGGAACCATCTTCTCACGACGGTAATGAAGTTCCAAATATTAATGCTCATCTAAGAGTTTTTAGAAATATGTGTTGGTGGTGATAGGAACAAAAAGACAAAACAAATGCGTTGATTCTGGGTCATTGAACCATTTCTACGAACTGAATGAAAGTTAGATATTTATAAATCTTTTTTTTTTGATAAACGGATTTTAAAAAGTTATGGAACACGCCCTCTTGTTTTTTCTTCAGCTGTTTTGAGCAAATAGGAAATACTGAATATGCCTCAAAGAGGCACTGTTTGACGTAGGTTATGGACCAGTTATTCAACTTCCTGTTTTTCCGGAAATCACATCACGGTTTGATTCTCAATTTGAACACCTTATATACTGTTACATTCTTTGAACCAGCATGATTTTCTGAATGTGACCACATTGTTGATATTTGAATAGTGGATTGGAACACATGGTTCTGTAAGGTGATGTCTTCTATATCCTAGCGGGTGGTCTGGAATATTATTGTTTCGATAATTTGTTATTGTTAGTTATTGAATACATTGTTGAAGATCGTATTTCTGACAGAAATGAGTTGGAAATGCGAGTTCATAACATTAACAAGAAAGAGAATTTGCAGTTAATTTGAAGGGGGGAGTCGGCAAATTGCTGAACACCGGTTGTACTCGGAGCGATTCTCCGCACTATTTTGTCGGGCTAGAAATTATTCAGAGCGTCTAAAGGGGTGGGATCGGATGACCTCGCAGGCTCTCAACTCTGAAGTTTCATAGGGTTCAGAAAATAGTGTGGATTCAAAATATTCTTCAACATAGAGGGCTTTCCATTTGAAAAACAAACGTTGATGCCATTTCTAGATATTCGAATGTTCTTGATACGTCAAAACATGCCTCTCCATCCAATTTTTATGTTATGAATGGGTGAAATTTCCAATATATTTCCGTAATGAATATGATTTTCGAAAATGTATTCAGTGACTACTAACAAAAGTTGTATTTTGTTCCATGATAACTTTCTTGCTCACGGATCTTCATGTAATAAACCAGCTGAAATTTGACACAACTTACCGAGGTAAGTTTTTATTGAGGATCACTCACTTCAAAAATTTGAAGTAAAAGGTGATTCGTATCTTCCGTCCCTCGATTTACATGGTGTTCTCTGAACATTATGAGGCTTTTCCTTTCTTGTGAATTCGTATATATATATATATATATATATATATATATATATATATATATTTTGAATATAATGATGTCCTTCGAAAATATTGCAACGTTTGATAGCCAAACTTTATGCAACTTTCTTTGGAACATCCGACTGACAGTTGTTCTACTGATTTTCCATGTCAAATCTTCAAGCACAGGTTCACCGGGGCAAATGGGTGCTGTCGCACATCTAAGATCTATGATTGAAAATTTCCGGATCAAAGAGAGTAAAGCTCTTGACATCTTCAACAAACCTTGGAAAATTTTCACTCTCTGACAAAGTCAATGCAGTGATACTTTCAATCCTCAACGGAGCCTTATTTGTTGTCCTAAGAAAAAAAGCTGAAGACATTAGATCAATTGCAGTAGGCACATTCTCCAGACGTCCTGCTTTTTCTTCTTGGGTGACTGGTTTCGTTAAGTAGAGTTTGGTTTCAGAACTCGTGGCGTACTCGAGGTTTTTGCACATGCATTGGACGTTCAATGAATCAACTTCCAAATCATCATTCGACAGGTTTTTCGAAAGTTGATTTATAGAATGCTTTCAACATGATTCAGAGAAGCATAATAGTAAAGGGAGTCGAAAATCGGTCACCTCCTTCTCTTCCTTTTTTCATTAAATGCTATCGAAAACCAAGTTTTCGAATTTTGAAAAGTCAACTTCTTCAGAAAGAGGAGAACAGCAAGGTGCTCCTACATGCTTCATTCTGTTTGTGAATCGATGAATTGACAAAATCCACTACATATGCTTTCATCCACTTCTATCTCAATCACGAATCTTCAGTGAAATCCTCGAAAAAAATTGGTCTCGAATTGAACTTTGAGATGTGTGAATTATTTTCATTGAGGCCGCTGAAAGAAGAAATGTCATTGATTTTTCATACTCCTGTTCCTGGCCTAGTAATAATGCACAGAATTCATTGAAGATTATCAGGTGCACCCCTCTCTGGAGGATCTCTGAATTGATGTTTGAACCAAATAACAAATAGCCTCAATTCGGTAGCATCTCGTATCGATTTTTTTCCATCACATATCGGATATTTTTCCCTGGCTATACCTGAATTGATGTATGTCTTCAGGAACAGCCAACCTTCCGATTCCAAAGGAAACTGTACTACTCCGACCAGACATTACGGAACATCTCAAAAAAAATATCAGATAACAAATGCAGAGAAAACGAATGGAATGAAGCAAATTCTTCTGATGTCAGACAAGCCTGTTTCCTTTCTGTTTCAGCTTTTTCATCCTCCTTCAATTCGGTTCTTCCTCCTTATTTTTCTGATTTCAAAGATTTATTTTATTTCGAATGTGATAATTTGTAGCTCTTCAGAATTTTCACTGCCGTACCTGACAACAAGAGTTCATGAAAACCCTGGGATTTTTCCATAACAAATTGATTGTCAAGCAACTCCTTGAATGTAATACCTACTGACAAATTTATTCAAAAGATGCTACTCTTCATAATATAAAAATATAATATACGGAATAAACATGAAATGAACCATTGTATGAGTATAAGTGAATGAAAAAATTGAATTAGGTCATTTGATATTTTGTTCATAAAAAAAACGCACGCTTCGTTACCTATAAGGAATTGGGATATAATTGCTGAAACGTAGTAATCGTTGTTTGCAGTTCCGATGTGATTTGAGAGTGAATATAGAACAATGCAAAGAAGCTATATTTGTTATAATATACTCACTCAAATCTAGGCTTTCTTATAAGAACATATATTCTACTTCTGAACATTCCAGAAGAAGAGAATCGTTTGAGAATCACCAGTATTTTGGGGAACTTATGAATCTCAAGGCTGTTATCGAAAAAGAATCCGGTACCTGGCTCAAAACGCTTTCTGTTTCATCTCTTGGTCTGATTGACAAATGTTTGATATGATTTTAGAGTTCACCTTTATTGATAGTTCATCGAAATCACATCCAAGTCAGCAGCAGGAGCTGCAATATCCACAGAAGAATCGAAATAAAAATAATATGCTCCACTTGAAATGGATTATATTTCTGACACATTTCCATTGATACGTTCGATGATTCGGTGCTAATGATTCCAAATTAATCGATTACATTAGTCAGGAATCAATGAAATACACTCATCAACATAAAGTGGAATCTTTTTTATTAGGAATAGAATTGCTGTCAAGGGGAAAAATTCCTCTTCTGATTTCGGTACTATACCTAGCACTCGACATCATAATGATAATCTAATAAGGGCATACAAAATTCCGCGTATCAACAATTTCCACAAATTCTTATTCAAGTGGCGAGGAAGTCATTAATCAAGTTCGATTATATTCGAGTACCCACTTATAATTACTTTATTTGTTGTACTTTACACTTCAATGTTATTTTTTTTTCCAAAAACAAAATGAATTCAAAATGAGCCCGAACAATAGAAATACCTGATTTCGATTTCAACCATTTATATCTTTCAAATAGTTGTTCAAAAACGAAATTACAACATGTATAAAATCAATCCCTCAGAGCTTCATAGCAATCTTACTGTTACATGTGAAATTCCAACACTTCATAAATCCATTTCGATCTGTTGCAGGCTTCACTCCTTTATATAACGCCGTTTTCTACAGAAGAGCTGAATCCGTAGAAATTCTTTTGAAGGCAGGGGCATGGCTCAGGCCAGCTTATAGAAATGAACTCCATCTCATTGCGGAAATAGGTAAGATTATCGAATGATCTTCCATTCCGAAGACTTGCCGCATTTCAGACGATCTTTTGCTAATTTCGCCGATATAGTCGGTGGGATGTTGTTTTCAGTTGAGTTGTGATCGGAAGTTCACACGTTTAACGAATAATCTCGATAAACGTTTCTAACTTATGATTATACAGCCAACCCATAACCACAAAACCCATACTACTGAAATATTTAATTATTATCGAAAAATTCACCACTCGCGTTATCGTTTGAACTATGACTCTACTAACAATGCTTCATCTCAATTGAGGTACTGTTGGCTACATGTTCTACGCCATAGAGGAGAAGCAAGAGCATGAGATGTAAAACTCTTGTTGCAACCCCTACATTGAATTGAATGTTACAGTTGGTGCTTTTGTCTCAGTGATCAGGTATGACGCGATCGAGTCCGAAAGAAAATGATTGCTGTTTTCCTATCGATGAGTCAGTCAGGTGTCGTAAGTGGATTTGATATGATTTGCTAGAAAAACTGATTTTGAAATAGGGGGAAAGGGTGTTGAGTGAAGGTGAAATGATTTTCAAAAATATCACAGTTTTCTGGACGACTCTCACTGATATTGGGTTTACGAAACCGCGACACGTGTTCCGCTGTACAATAGCTTCCTCAAGAACGAAACTGTGATATTTTTGTTGATATATATTTGCATCAAGTATAGCATAGTCATACTAAACACCATCGACTTCGATTGAAGCATGTACCTACTAATCTCATACGCCAAACCAAACCTCAGGAGCAGCAGGGTTATTCTATACCGGCATGCAAAGATATATATTTTGGAACAATTTTTTGTAGTCTGCTTTCGAAAAACTGATTCTCGAAGCGAATCATACTCTGAAACAAATTCTCACGCTACATGGTACTTGACGTGAACAGAAGAATTCTTAAAGATTACCAATGATTTCAATACATAACTTCTCACAAGCTGCCTTGCATCTTTCATAAAGCTATTTATGCTGTTCCAAACGATACAAGGAGAATTGAAACCTGCATGACTGTATTGCTGAAAAATTATAACAAAAGCCATGTGGAAACCATGAAAAAGTATACATCGGTATACCTCAAACGCAATTTAGGGGTTATTCATGGAGTACAGTGCGTAATTTTATTGCATATTACAATTTGTTTCAGCTTCAAGTATTCCTTCTTTCTAAGACGGTCCGAGGAAAATTGGTTCAAAAATTTTTGCCATTGCCTTCCGATCTATTCTCAAATTCGTCAACCATAAAACGTGACAGAGTCGTTCTCCAATACGATAGAGAGAAATTCTCAAGAGATAAATCATTTTCTCCTGTATGCTGTGAGGGTGATCAATCTATATCGAAAAGTAACAATTTTAGAAAGATACAATTCAATGATAGCATGCTGGTTTCCCAATCTGCAGTTGGCAGATTCTGCTATCAGCCTGTTGAATTGTTTAACCAAGAAATTCGATTGCTTGTTGGGAACTCAGCTGAAATCAACGTTTCTCAACAAAAGATTGAAAAACTAGCCCTATGTTTTGTTAACCAAGCATAATACTATACTTCACTTTTTCTGATAATCACACGATATAGTGTTTTTTAATACCTCAATCATAGATTTTCATCAAAATTTCGGCCAATGCCATCAGTTACATAAGTGTGGAGCTTTGCTACTTGTTGTTTCCCCGAGGAATAATGCATTCAGAATTGTTATTTGGATTCGAATGAGTCGAATTGGGAATAATGGTATTTTTAAATCTTCATTCATCGTCGGCCAATTTCCGCTACGGAGGCCAATAACCGATGCCGGTGAGCACTCTTCCCCAACCGGAACTTTTGTCGAACCCTCTGGTATTCCAACCCACGAACCCAGCATCCATTGACTTGGGACCGCCGCCTTCACGTCCCCTTCGAAGGACGGCGTATCCCCAATATATCATATTCTCGTTGATGAAGTGCCTACGAGCTATAATATGCTTTTATCTACACCCGTACTCTAATAATACGCTTATATGCCCACCACCCGTTTTATAATGAAATCCATTACGATACAGATTTTCATTACGATACAGATTTTCAACCAATAGAAACCCATTATTTTTCAATCAAGCATGATGTGCAAGCTTTGCATTTTGACGTTTGTCAAGTCAAAATCAGTAGGTATTGAATTTTTGAAGAATTCAGTCAATTTTCGATAATCGAATGAAAATGTCTTATAGCAGTGATATAGAAGAATCACCAGCGACTCCTCCACAGATGTCTTAGACAAGAAAAAAATACAATCGAAAGGATTATATTTTTCATTTGACAAAAAATGCAACACATATGTTGTAATTTTCGTTCAAATCGAATGTGCCTTCATGGCCAAGTGGTCAGCGGCGCGGGCAGTGATCACAAACGTCCCGGTTTCAATTCCAGACCTCGGCAAAGACTTCTTTTCATTTTTTTCTTCTCATTGTTGTATTTTCCGTGGTTATACCATTAATTATAATTCTGTAGAATTTTTCAAAAAAATACGATTGATTACCTACTATTATTGTGTTCAATATAAATACCTAATATTATAATATTTTTAGTTCTTCATTATTTATTGGGTGTAGATAAAATAGCGTATGCAACTCTCATGTAATGGTTATTAATACACTCGCATAAACCATACGAAACTCACCTTTGGCTCGTTTCGTATCCCGGTTTATGCTCATATATTAATAACCATCATTACACGATCGTTGCATAATATACTATTCTGCTGCAGTTGAATGGGCTTTCGAAGCGGTATTCCCCTGCATGAAGTCGCCCATCCAAGTACCAACCGCGCTCGGCGCTGCTTAACTTCAGATATCGATTGATTTTCAGTCAACCTGAAGATCTGGGCCATGCCCCAAAAATAATGATTTTTGGTAAGAAATAATTGTCAGGATATGACGGTCAATTGAAGTCATTGGTTGTGACTCAATTTTCGCACTGAGGTGAAACACTGAATCTGAACTAGTAACTTTGAGTTCAGTAGTGTGAATATCATTATGATTTCCTTTAAGATTCATCAACAGTTACGAAGCTGCTTCACAAGTTGCCAGAAAAAAAATATTGGAACTGCTACTCGAATGCTGCATGTTCACACCTCTTGCCCAAGGGCTTATGTGTGAGTGATGAAAAATATTAGACTGATAATTACATTAGTGGTTTATTGAGATATGAGGTTCCTCGAGTACTCGTGCCGGTAAACTTTGAAAAACCGGATACAGATATTTGTGTCGCTCTTATTCATAGCGTGACTTGACTAGTTTCTTCCATGAAACAAATCTAGAGCTCCATATATCAAACCCCCGTACTTTCGGAGTTGGTAATGATGGTATATAATATATAATGATAAGGATTTCCCGAGTAAGAGGACTCTTCGGAAGGAAGAACTAAATAAGTAATAAAATTTGTAGGCCAGTAGTGGTGGTAACCTTCTCTTTTTTAGTTATTGTCTCTGAGATCATCCAGAGGAATGTATAAATGATATTATATATATATATATATATATATATATATATATATATATATATATATATATATATATAAGTAATAATGAATTAATATATGAAGTAATATAAGTGATGATACGGAGGATTTTATTCTGCAGCCTCTCCAGCTTCATCAAAGGAGTACTTTTGAGGTAGCAGAATACTGGACAAGCGTACAACATCGCTGGTCTAATAACTTGCTTAAAGATCAGACGTTAATTGTCTATTCTTAATTTAGAGTTTCTGGCTATTAGAGGGGAGTTTCACTTGATAGCGGCTCGCGCCCTCTGAATTACCAGATTGATGTGTTTCCTGAAGTTGAGACGCTTGTCCAACATCACTCCCAGGTATTTCACGCTTTCTTGCTCATCCACGCGTCTGTCTCTAACTCTCAACTATCTCCAGCGGATTAAGATCAATCTTGTTTTTCTCCCACTAACCTGTCCAACTGGGTTTGGAATTGTTTGTTCGCAACCTCTCTTGAGAACGAATGTGCATATATTGCGCTATTATCCGCATATATGGCCAGATTCATTCTCTGGAACTTTGGGAAATCGTACTCATACGGAGAATACA
The DNA here is from genome assembly GCA_032362365.1 of Zygogramma bicolorata. Lineage (NCBI taxonomy): Eukaryota > Metazoa > Arthropoda > Insecta > Coleoptera > Chrysomelidae > Zygogramma > Zygogramma bicolorata. The sequence goes on from JAVJAQ010003082.1 coordinate 105,152, forward strand.
AGTGTGGTGGTAAGCAAGACCCCTGATCACGAGAGACACTTTCGTTGATCCTTACCCGAATAGTTCCCTCACTCAGGCAACTGTCAATAAGTTCCACTATATGTGACGGCATATCTGCTCTTCATATTTTAGCGATCAATCCTTCTGTCCAGACCTTTTCAAAGGCTCTCCATGTCAAGCAGGACCATAACAGTGTTCTGTTTTTTATGAAACGCTTCTTTGATGAACAATTCGGACCACCTGAGAGGTCGTGTTACGTCCTCTCCGGAATCTGAACCGCTCTTCTGAAATCATTTCAAGTCGTTTTTCTATTTTGTTCAGCTTCGTCAGGATGATCTTATCTATCACATTGGCGATAACGCTCAGCAGCAAGATGGGTCGGTAGCTTTCTGTTTTTGATTTATCCTTTCCAACCGTGCTGGGTAATCGCACGTTAAAAGGTAAGGCCTCGTTGATCCATTGCTCGCACAAGTTTCGACTTCTGAGGGTTGACGTTCGTCAGCTGGTTAACGAAAACGAACAATTTTAGAACAACAATTTTTAGAACAACCTTCGGTATAGGTATTACCTCGTCATGTTTCAGACAAGCGGGGTATTCCCATAATTTCATCATTATGTGCATTAGTTTTACTGTTGCCTTTTCGGATTACTTCATCATGGTCCGCTATCCACCCCTCCAAGATATTTGGAAGAATCCATACTGGATCCATGTTACAAATCTCCCGTGCTGTTTGTTTCCTTATGCTGTTTGTATATTCGTATCTGTAGTAACATGACTAATGATATTTTTACATATTGTACATATATTTATATATATATATATATATATATATATATTTATATTTTTGTGATTTTACTTTGTCAACGAGAATTTATTCTTGGACAATAAAACATATTTCTATTCTATTCTCATTAGAAGAATCGGGACTTGGTCCTATGCACGTTTTGAAAATATTTTCCAAACATTTTTGCCTTCTGGGGGATAGTCACCACCTGCTCATTATCTCTCCCTATGGAAGGTATGAGTTCGAATCTCTTGTCGAGTCGACGCACCGTCCTCCACAGGGAGTTATCTCGATCGTTTAGGCTGGCAAGTTCATCCTTGCCACCGCTTATTGCTGAAGTCCTTGATGAAGCAGAAGCAATTGTTCGAAATAAGGGGCCCGTGTTCTTTGCCACGCCTTGCATGCAGCGTTCTTTCTCCCTATTTTTTCAACAATATCCGGGGGAAAGATATCCCTGCCGTCCATTTCCACCATAGTCTTCACTGTCAGGTTCCGAGCTGCCTGGATGTTTCAGATTGAGCTTTCCATAGTTCCGTCAATGTCTGTTTTGTTTAATTGTGGTGTCATTTAATTTCAAGAGTCAGCAGTCTTCTGAATTCCGGCCAGTTGACCGTGGTGTAGTTGTATTTCCGCTTGAATACTTTCCCAGTGGCTCTGTTCAGCTGAAATAACACCGGCGTGTGGTCGGAACTCAATTCGGTAAGTGCCGTTAATTCTCCTGAACTTCGAACATTCTGGTTCAGTATCAGATCAATGATGTCATGACCTGCCATAAAGTTGAATATGGTATAAAATATCTCTGAGCTGGTTTTGGCCCTCACGAGTATCGCCTCGAGGTCCCTTGATGCTCTTTGATCGAATCCCGCAGTTACCTCTCTTGTTCCGGGCTTTCCCCTCTCTCTATCAGTCTGCGCTTCCTGCTTTTCCTGTGGGAGTGGGAATGAAGGGCTGTCTGGTGAAGTGGCATGACCATTAATGATTTTAATGGTTCTCTAGCTGGTATACTTCTTCGTTCTTGCTGATAATTGTTTCATACGTTAATTTTTGGCGAAGGAGCCGGTACATAACGTGTACTTCGAGTTTCTTGCGTTGTAGTTGCCTACCTCCTACCTTCTATGGCCTCAACCCTCTCATAATATACAGGACACGTTCTTGAACTGGATGGGTGACTTCCATTACAATTATAGCATTTGGCAGATTCATCTTCGCTTTTCTTGCAGTCTCTGGTCCAGTGCAATCCCAAACATTTCATGCAGCGCACTGTGCGATTTTTTGTCACGACTTTTTCATGTTCTTTTATTTGGATTTTCCTGCAGTTTCCTTCGGTGTTATGTACTGATTTTCCTTCGTTCTAAGCCCCAGAAACTCCTCATTATTAGGACTCGCCCCTAGTATGCGAAAAAAAACGGAATTTATTTTAATCTGTTGAGTTCTGTTTCATATCTCTTTTTTCCTCTTTCAGTGAGCTCCTTTCTTAGACCTTCCATCCCTGCGAAGAACATATCATGCAGCGGATAGTCTTTACTGGCATGTTTTTTTTGACTCTACAATATTCTTGTACTATCAAATTGACCTTTATGTGATTGCTTCTCCTATCGCCCGTATGCGGTTCTTTATATCAATCTTTATCTCAGATATCCCTTGTTTGTGCTTTCGTAAGGATTCTCTGTGGTTGAGAATTGCGTATTATCCTCATCTGATTCTCTGTGTCCTCCTCTGCCACCTTGGCGACCTGTTTCTCCTCTTTTCCGCATCCTTTTGTTTTTATTGGTTGCGGCTTGAGGTTCCCCTTCTCCGCTCGAGCATTCAATCGATTGTTCTGATTCTTCGCTGCCGCTAGAATCAGAAACTTCGCAAGTGATTTTTGTTTTTGTTTAATCCCTGAGGTAGAAGTTCGTGGAGTTTAGTCGATTTATGTATATCGGCTAATTTTGATTGTGAGTCCGCTTGCATTCTCTTTCTGGCTTTTGCCAGTTCTTGCCTTTCCCTTCTCTTGATTTTGAACTTGTCTGCCTCATTCAAAGCCTTCTGGAAGATATTTTTGGCTTTTTCATCAAACTTCCGTTCTCTGAATTTTCTGAGTCCATGCCGACCTGTTCGTTATCTGCAGGTGGTATTACTTGATTTAAAACCAAAGTACTGATATTTCCTGAGGTAATTATTGTGTTTTTCAGTTGGCTGTATTATTTCCTGGCTGTTACTGTTCGATTTTTCCTTTTCAGGACATTTGCAAGGAAATTATCTTGCACGAAATCTACATTACCTAATGTAGGTTGTTAAAGATCGATTTTCTTTCATCGGTTGTATCGAAGCTCAATACAGTGGGATGATCTGTATTGTCCACATTTGAATATTTGAAGCTTGCTTCATTGGTGATGATCAATACATCCTCTTCATTGCTGGAAATTTGAAGAGAGCGAATATTTTCCATGGTAGATTTTTGAGTTTTCCTTTCACTAGCCGAAATGGCGCTATGTACGCGCTGTCTATCCGTGTCGCTAGTGGCAGACCCTGACAAACTGGTGTTGAGCCCTGTTCCCGCCCCTTTATCAGCTTCTATTGGATATTCTGATGCAAAATTGTTTTCATTTATGGTATTATTGGGTTGATGTTGGGATGTTATTATGTCATCTGGGAAAATTTCATGTAATTGTGACGCTTTCAGAACTATTTTGATGTTTCAAGTTATCATTGAGTTTTGTTTCATTTTTGTTCTCTATTGGTGTACTCGTGAGATTTTTACCCTTGATCTGGTTGAATTCGGTTTAGTTTTGAAAGCGGTCACTGAAGTTCGGTGTGCTACTTGATTTTGATAGAGAATTGTATTTGAGATTACTGATAAACTTCGCCTCATTTTCCTTTCACTTAAAGATTCTGTACTTGTATTGAACACCTCCAGTTTATGCATTTCCTCTGGTTGAGAGGGACTGCTGCGCATAATTTCTTCTGCCTTTCTTTTTTCAGTAATATTACTCTGATTCACGTCTTGGCTACTCAAATTCGAGTTACTCGATCGACTCGATCCATCCGATTGAGCAGTCTTCTACGGTGGAGTTTTATTACTGATTTCAGTTTCAATTGGTGTTATTTTGCATGGAAATTTGAAATCTTTCGATTTTTCAGCGCATTGGACATAGTACCTAAATGACCACTTTCTTTTCCGATAAATCAAAATACATACGTATGTAAGTATCTTCATATGCCTTCAGTTTGTTCAAAAATTTGTTCTTTGTTAGAAAATGAGTTGATTTTCTGATGTCCAACGAAGTCTTCTCGGGTTGTATAGGTTGCCAAAAGTCTTGGTCACGCCCTTCTCAAAACCCGTGATTATGGAACCGGTCGGATTCCTGTGCTATTTGTTTGAAAGTGATCGACTACGACAAGTCGATTACAATAGAGCTTACTTTCGCGCTCACATCACTTTTCACCACATAAAAACGTTGGAATTCGTAGCTTAGCTGAGCGAAATACAGAACAATTGAACTGGCTCGACTGGAGCTCGACGCTGCTCAACTTCAGATATCGAATGACTATCAGTCAACCTGAAGTGCTGGGCTGGGCCCCGAAAATAATGATTTGCCGTAAGAAATATTTGTAAGGATATGACGGTCAATGGAAGTCATTGGTTACGACTCAATTTTTCTCACATAGGTGAATCACTGAATCTGAAATAGTAACTTTGAGTTCAATAGTGTGAATGTCATGATGATTTTCCTTAGTGCATTTTGAGGAGATTGTAGATGATAACCAATAAGTTGAAGATGAAAAACCGATATAATTCGTCGAAACTTGATTGAAATCAATGATAACGCAAAAAAGCATATACTACTTGTAGTGTGAAACTAGTGTAGCATTTTTGTTGAATGTTCAGTTGAAATCACAAAACGATGTTTTTTTCTATCACTTCGAAGATAACTACTTCAAAATTGAAATAATTGAATTGAGATAATCAAATAACGTTCGTGAACAGAAAATGTTTCTATTTATTTACCACTTGCATTAGATTACCCCTGATGTATTGGCCTTATTGTAAGAAGACACATGTGAGACTACGTAACACGAATGAAAACCTTGATCTATATTTGAACGAAAGGAGTTGTGAAGGATAAAATATAGATGTACCTCACACTATTCACATTGTACTGAAAAATACATTCGACTTCGACTCGAGAAATGGTTTTGAAGCAATTCTGATTTATATATATATATATATATATATATATATATATATATATATATAATATCTCCAAGCACACACACTCACTCATACATATGCAATATTTCAAGCAAACCCAGTACCTCAATCGAGATTCAATTTAACCCCAATATACCTATTCAACACAGTTCTCAGATTTTTAATCATAAAATCCAGTAATTGAAGTTTGGTCACCAACGAATCACAATGAGCTTGCCAGTTCAAACTGCTGTCTATTGTGAGACCAAGGAATCTGACGTGATATTTCGGCATTAAGTGGCAATTATCCGCAATACTGATGGCATAGCTGATGGTGTCGCGTATTTCTCTTGTAGGGAATTATTACCAAAGCCAAGCTAAAACGAGTCTTCCAAAAAAATTGATCCTAGTTGAGCAATGATCTGAAAATTAGTTTCAGATGGTTTGAAACTAAGAAGAAAATAAAATAACCTTCACTGTCAGGAAAAGATTAGATTTTTCCACGTTTTTTTCGTCTATGTACATATAATCCCATATGGAATACAAATTCGATACTTCAAAGTATGGTATAGGTGGAAGTCAATTCTGAGAACAAAATCCTCAGGTTGTCATACCATATTAAATCCTTGATGGTGGCATGGACCTAATATACATTTCATTATTATTCACAGGTGGAAGCAATATTCTTCAGCTGATATTAAACGACAAGAGATGCACACCAGAAATCGTCAATCGCCCCGACGAGGAAGGAAAAACAGCTCTCCATATTGCAGCACAATTTTGTCACAGAAATTGCTTGAGAATGCTTATAAAACACGGCGGAGATATAGCAGCATTGAATAACGATAAAGAGAGCGTAGCTGATATTATTTTCGAACAAATTGTGTCGCCGGAAAAGTTTATCACGGAGATCCTGAATGAGAATATCGTTAAAGAGCAGACTGACAAGTATAAGTATGTCTATAATATAGGTGGGTACAAAACAATATCGAATGGATATGATAATAACATGTGAAGCGGACCTCACACGATTCTTATTATTGTACCAACTTCGTTTCGACTGTAATATCAAGATATATTGAGGCGGCGTCAAATCTGAAGGATATAATGCTATATGGCGGAATGAATAGTCAGTCATTGTTCAAACGCAGTACAGGTTGTTTCCATCTTTTGGCCCATATGTTTTTCGAACAACTTTTTCAGCACTATTCTTCTCAATTTCGTTGCATTTTTTTTGATGATCGAAGCAAACGCGATCAGCACCGGTAGGACATTTTTCATGATTTATTCAGAATTTCATTTCAGATTTTGCAACCATATTCGAAAGCTCTTTAACAATAATGAAATATAGTGGATGTAAAATTCAGATATTTCAACCATTAGAAGAAATGATTGAAGGTACCCCACTTCAGAACTCAATTTGTGAATTCACTTATAATCATCGTCAATGCAATCGCTCTACGTTGGAACAATCATTTCACAAAATATAATATAAACCGACTTTTCGTAATTGATTCAAGAAAGTTTGAAAAATCATACAGAAAAGTAAAGCTCTCCTAAATGACCTGTTCATTGAACCATTCTCTAGAGATAAGTCACCCTGACATCAAACTTCACTCTTCTCGATCAACATTTTATTATCACTGAAGATGCTAACAAAGTTGGCAAGACCCGGGTCGCGGACGAATAAGGTCAGTTTGGTGTAAGGGAAAGGATTACTTTCCATATCAAAAGTTTCAATCTCATTCAACACGTTTTTTTCAATTTTTATTTTCCAATTTCCTTACCTTTCACAAAGTGGGTATCAGAATTGTAATAAATTTGAATTATTTCGTATCCTTCTCTTTCGCTTCTGAATCCTCTTGGCATAATACAACCGGATTATGTGTACCCTGAAATAATTATTCTTCGCTGTTGCCCTCCATGATTATAACTCAGTAGTATGCCGTAACTGATGCTAAATTGGCACATTGTGAAAAAAAATAAATAAAAAACGGATGTAACAACAAACGCAGTAGTTGACGTGCTTCTTACTGCGATTGGTGATTGATTTTTATATCTTACCAATGCCTGGCTCGCTTGATCAATATATATGACTAATTGGCGAATGTCTTACTGCGACTGAATTTTCAATCTCACCAATGTCTGGCATGTTTTGATCAATATAAATGATTTCAGTAATTGACGTATGTCTCACTGATTCGTTATTGAATTTCATATCTTACAAATACCAAACACGTGAATATTATAAATAAGAAAAAAACATTACTTTACGTATGTATAACTGATGGTCGGGTATGAGACAGGCCACAGAGTTCATTAAAAAACCATCGCCAAAATTCACGGAGTACCTACTAAGTCAAAATAGGCATTCAACAAGAATTCTGGTTGGGCTATTGACACGACACTGTAGACTCAACAAACATATGAACAACATCGGACTGGCAGACACAACCTTATGCAGGTTCTGCCAAGAGGATGAGAAAACCTCAGCACACATACTGTGCTACTGCGAAGGTCTGTCAAGGCTAAGGTTTGCAACGTTAGGAAAAACCACAACCCTCTCAATATATGGAGAACGTAAGGTCTGGCCTATGGAGTCTAGTTACAAGGACGGGTCTAGACAAGGAACTCTAACATACATGAGGGCACGCACAATAGACCTGCAAAGGTCGCGGTGTAGTAGGCTGTTCAGCACATAAGCCCCATATTTTAATCTTAATCTTGATAACTGATGGTATTTTATTTTTTTCTCACCTATACCTGGCACGTTTGATCCATATAGAAGCTTTCAGTAATTAACGATTGTTCCACTGGAAAATGGGAGGAAAACAAAAGCAGTAATGGACGTATGACTCACTGATTGATTTTTGATTTTCATACCTTATCAGTGCCAGACATGTTCCGATCAATATTTCAGTAATTTTTAAAAGTCTTACTGAAAAATGGAAAATGAAGGGGAAACACAAAACAGAGATTGACGTATTTCTTACTGATTACTACTTGAATTTATATATCTCACAACATCCTGGCAAGTTTTGTTAGATATATCCATCTTCAGTTTTCTGAGACTGTCAGGGAGAGATTGTAATGGACGACTCTCTCTCTCCTCTATATATATATATATATATATATATATATATATATATATATATATATATATATATATATATATATATACAAAGAACCAACTGAGTGCTTAGTGTGCGATCACAAAAAAAAACAATAATAACAATTATAATAAATGATGATGATAATAATAATTCAGAGAAATAACCAATCGATATTTCATTCATTTAATAGGATAATACTAAATATACTGGTACTACATGCATAGTTTGATATAGAAGTAATCAGAAGTTAGAAAAATTATTTTGAGAAAGCAATTTCTCGACTTACATTGAACGATTTTCAACCCATTGTCAACATTTACCGATATTACGGTTTTGTTCTTTAATTAATTCATATAAGGATATTTGGCAGGTGATGTGTGATTCAAAATAATACAGCCTGAAATAATAATCATTCTGCATAATGTTTCAATTAGATCGCTAACTTCAACTTCGTATATCCTACTGAGTGTTATAATCATGGAGGGCATCAGCGAAGACTATTTAATGGATTGTTCGACTTACCTGTAACTGTAATCGATCCAAATTATTCAAGCTGTTGCCTGTAACAATTATGACCTCCAATCTCCATTCACACAGCGATCTAATTGACGAATTTCAGCAATGAACATTGAAATGCGGATGGTATACGTGGTATCAGCCGTTATCATTTTTGTCGATTTTCTTTATATTGTGTTGGTCTGCATAAGTCATGGCTTACTGCTGAGTGTTATAATTATTAGAGGCAACAGCTGAAAAAATTTGGATTGATCATCGTTACACATAAGTCGATCAATCCATTAATTATTACGAAATCAGATTTCAGCGTGTTGGCACCGAATTGTAAGCGACAAATGGAGGTGATTTCTCACATGCTTGTATCTGCGTCAGAAGAAGAGAAAATAGAAGTTTTAGAGCATCCGCTTGTGGGTGAGTTGGACGAACATGCAATGTTACTATTTTCGCAACATTTTGGAATGAAGTTGATCATAATGAAAATGATTATTAATGGGTGCCAAATGGGTTCTACCAATGAAGCTAAGTTGAAAGTACCAAAATGTGGCAGTCGACTACAAGCCTTTAACACTTCATGAAACCAGCGTATTATGTTCAGACTGCTGCAACTTTAATATGGTAGTTCACTTAACGAGTGCGGAAACTGCTTCTTTTCGACACGCGATTGCAGATTTTCATTGGAGTCAAATTTCGGTTTTGTCAGCAATTTGGCTGGAAGAGGTTATAAAATTGGTTTTGACAGACAGATTATCATTATTTTGCTCCGGTGATTCAAAGGGCCAAATGAAAAATGATATATGTTTATTATCATTTCGCATTTATTTGATGAGGTTTATACCAGGGCCATTTAAGCACTATTGAAAAAACTTTTCTCTTTTGAAAATTATAGCAGAATTCAAATTAATGAAAATCGATATTCTGATACGGATCACATATTGCGTCAGCTTGAATGAGTTGTGCTGTCACCTCTAAAGAGTAAGTTGTTGCTCATGATCGAAAGATTTTCTGAAAAATAAAATAATCTACAAACACTCTCTCTTGATAGGTACGTGTATATCATTCAAGTTCCTTATTACCATAGAAGTTGTCAAGTGACAAATTCCTTTTTATGCATAAAATTTCATCGAGGATTAAATTTATAAATACATAACTATGCGATATAACAAATTAAAAAGGAATGAATAAAAAATGAAATAAAATAAAAGAAATCAAACAATCTCAAATGGAAAATTTTGTTTCATCTAGTTCTTTAGTGCCTTCCTGTTCATGAAACAGAACGTACGCCTCGTCACTTACGAGAGATTTTGAGGTAATCGGTGACACATGGGAATCATTAAATTACTGATTTGTAGAATAGCCTCAACAAAACATTATTTCAGAGTTATATTTGGCATTGAAATGGTCGAAGATATGTTTTTTCTTCTACTTCTGGATCAGCATTTACTTTATATTTGCGGTATCTATGGGAGTATATGTTACGATTATCATGGACAAATCCGAAAACTTCGAAGTTTTTTCTCAAATTATAAAATACATCTTGATGCTGACATCAACTGGCCTTTTGGGACACGCAATACTGCAGGTAGGTTATTATTTCTCGATTATTTTTTTTTTTTGAATTTCAATAAGTGTAGCGAGTACTTCTAGTTTTCTGATCTGAACAATTCCGTATTTCCAATACAACAAAGTTCTCAGATCGGTTAGCCTCTATAGAGAGTAGGTACCCACTAGAAATGGATGGCATTAGTAGTTCCCTTAGTCACTTTTCAATTTCAGAATGTTATACCTTACGAGCAAACAACAGATAATTATATACTCTGACACATATAATTTCCATTTTCATGATTATATTCTGTATATATTTTTGAAATGTTTCCCCAGTGGGGATATACAAGTTTTTAATAGAGATGCAAGCAATTCTAACAGAAATTAAAGTTTTTGAGAAGTAACAAACTACAAGTCTGCATGTGTTCTCCCCAGTGTTATTCTGTGAAACTCGAGAATATATTTCGTTGAGAACTTTTCAGTTTCCAACTTCACTCCGTTTCTTTATTTTTCAGGGTATTTTAGTTCGGAGAAACCATTTTCAGAGGTATGAAATATGGATGAATGTGATTTGTACCTCGCTTTCATTGACAGTTGCTATAATACCAGACGACATTTTAGGAAAAGTTTATCGTGAGTAAATCTTTTTCCTTTTTAGATGTTATGCATATGTTACAGAAAAAAATTTTGATTGGCATCAGCATATTTATAAAAATCAACCCACTCCTATGGTCGTTGTTGACCCCAACTATTCAAAGAAATTGGATGGATCAGAAAGTAGTTAGAGAAAACTGTATTTTCGAGCTGATGACTGCATTTTCATACTTTAATCATTCGATAGAAAATACACAGCGTCACATACCCTTGGACAACCTACAGTATATGAAATTGATATCAAAAGAATACATAGTTTTTCGTAACCTGGAATTTAATGAAAAATGAGATGTTTGAGTAAGTCTTCTTTCGATAGTGGCAGCGTGAATTCTGAAGAAAACTGTACTCTGAATACAAGGTATTGTTTGAAAATTTGATTCCAAAATAGTATATTATGCAAAGATAATATATTGATGGACAATTATTAACAAGCATCAACAGGGATATGAAATGAGCCGAAGGTGAGATTTGTAGGTATTGTTTATGCGAGTGTATTACCATTACATGAGAGTTGAATACGCTATCTTTTATACACGCTGAAGGAGATGAACTATAGATATTAAATTTAAATTTGTATTGTGGGTCCCACTGATCTGGGTATGGAAAGGATATCAAAATTTATTTCTTATTGCTAGTCTCAATAGAATTGCAATATTGTATTGAGTATGCTTATTTCATTCTAAACCGAATTTTCAATGGAGCATTTCAGAACTCAACTGATTAAAATACTGTATCATCAGAAAAATGTATCATAATGGGCTCATTGTAATACAAATTTCTCATTACGATACACATTTTCAATCCGTTTCATAATGGATGTCATTATAGAACAGAGTATGAGAATATAAGTGTATTTTTATAGTATGGGTGTAGAAAACAGCGGCTGTTTCTTTACCCAACTCATTTCTGTGTTCTGTAATATCATATTTCATTCTTATTGAAAGTAATGTTCATCGTCGATGTTTGTAAGCTCCAAAAAATATCGTTAGATCCAAGAGAAAAAGTTTGAGGCATGAATCTTCTGACAGGTTTCTTTTCGGTTTGATCACGTAGTGAAAAGGGGCAGGTCACAGATTATAGAAACTGGGTGAGATAGGAAACGGCATACTCGTATGTAAACCAAAAACTATTGCACCAATTCATGTAGCAGTTGTTGACTATTCAACAAAATTGAATGTATCACAGGGAACTATACAGGATGGAAATGCCGAATTCTGTATTATCGGCAAGATGAATTGAAATTTTATGCTTCACAATAATCAAGATTTCAAAATCGCATTGCATGTCAGATATAACGTCAAATTCAATTGACACCATCTTAAAAGTTCGCGATTCAGTATCTTCACTATCAGCTGAAACAAAATAAACGCGATCTGACCAAAAAAAATCAAAATTATTTTCTTCGCTCCTAGATTACAATCAAGGATCTAAGAAATCATCTACCTTCATTTCCGAATCGGAAAATCGAAATAAGAAAATAATCATATACCTACCACTGGAGGACTTCTGCACGATATCGAATCAAGAATAGTGGATTATCAGACTGACATATACAACGCTAATGAACAATGAGATTGGAACCTTTCATTAAAAGAGATTAAACGTTTTCAAGAGAACAATTACCCTTACACCAGATTGATATTTTTGCACTCGACGCGCGTTTTGCTGAAAAGGTAAGCATCTCCACAAGAAAATTGATACTTAATCTGAAACCTAGGGTAGGTAATCTGTTTATATACCCGAAATTGCTGTTGTTATTTTCAAGAAGTTTTTTCATGCAACTCCTGAAGAGTGCAAAAATATTGAATTATATTCAATTGTATAGGCTGTTTTCTGGTATTTTATTCCATAGGCTTCTCCCAGCACTTTATTCTACTCTGATCCAACTACATCGGGTGCTCAGAGATAACGTATCAATTGCGTTAATACTGATCGAGGACAGAAAAAAGATTGAATGCCATTCAAAACATCGGTTCTATCCCTACCTGGTGGTTTTGAATTTTCTGATGATAGTTTTCTATCTCTTTTTGGGTGTGCACTGTATGGTTTTTGTTGGTATGACAGAGTGGAAGAGATTGCAAAGTGATTAGAGAGATTTTGAGTCACATGTGAAGGGGCTGCAGAGGTATGTTTCCTACTGCCGGATTTTTCACGATGGGAGTTGTATTGACATGAATGTGATTGGCTACGCGTAGCGAGAATATACAGAAAAAATTATATAACTTCAGATCGATTTATATCACTGAATATATTTACATCTAATCATAAATGGATGGTAAATGACAATTCTAACGCGGACCTTAAAAATATCAATGATTTTTTGAATGAAACACTTCAATGTCGTAACTGCATGATGAAGATTTCCCAGTTTCCAATGCTCGAAATGGAATATCTTGGGGGTATTACAAAAATTAGTACAGTTGTACGATTTCCAGTGATCCAACAGAAATTTTGTGTTACTATTGTTCTGTTTGAGGATATACCTTGAGTACTAGTTTCGTGACCTCAACTACCTACCTCCAGTGGAAAGTGTTTTATAAGAAAAATTGATTCGTGATTTAAGCAAATCTAATGAAGTATGACAGAATGGAAATTAGCAGGAATCATTGTCAAATGGATCAAATTTTGTGGTGAAAAGGTACAGTTTCCGAAGAGAGAGCGTCAAGTGGGATTGGTTGAGTGATGGAAAAAAATAATTTTCGAGCCCAAAATAATTTCAATACTGGTCAGAAACATATTAGACGGGGATGGTATTTTCTGGAATAGGATTTGATTTTGAATTCCATTCTATCCCTCATTACAACAGCCCATCCTGTTTTTTAGGCATCATGCATTTGGATCTCATAGAATTATTTTGGACTTCACAAAATTTTTGTTCCCTTTCATTTATTCTTTATCTTTCCATCCACTAGTCTATTCTATTCAGTTTCCCCCTGTTGAGTTCTCGAATCATTCTACAAACCAATTAGTTTCCTCCAACACAATTCAGAAGAATGAAACACTTTGAACCACTACAACTCAACAGAAAACATTCAAATGAAACAACACATTCCCTCACCCTGTATAAGTTCACTAAAATCTCTGGAAGATACTCGCCCCATCCACTGCTTGGATCTGATATCACCCCCATTGAAATAATTTATAACACAGATCGTAAATTTCAGCAACTCCAGATTGGGTATTGCACATTACCAGTATTGCCGTTCTACTAGCTTGGATTGAATTAATGCTCCTAATTGGACGACTGCCAAGTCTTGGATATTATGCCCTCATGTTCTCGACTGTCCTGCAGAACGTCGTTAAGGTAATGGACTTATAATTCAGCTAAATCGATTGTTATCTCGCTTCTTTCTCGAAAATTTATTACCGTAATGAAATATTATCAAGAAAGAAAACTAACCGTCTGCTAGCCGGGAGAATTATAGATTCCAAATTGTCGAACATTTCTTCCGGTGTTCTTTGTGACTGGAAATCTGGAAGATGGTGATTGAAAAGAAGTACTGCTCCTCTGGTATTACTTTCTAAGCGGAGTATACATGTGTGTCTACTCAGAGACAATAAAATTGGCAGAGCCGTGGATTATTTTATTGTTCACTTTATTATAATTGCTTTCAAGTCCATAATACGAGAATCCTTATGACTTTCA
>JAVJAQ010003082.1:124045-208047 GCA_032362365.1 Zygogramma bicolorata
TCTGCTCTTGAACTCCAATTGGGCGGGATCCTGAGAGGGTTGTGATATATTCCTACGAGCCGCTTCATATTATTACGATGGAATTTCACAGAAAATTCGTTTAATCCTATATTTATATTTCAGCGGCTCGTCCTCTTATATCACTAGATGTAGAAGTTTAAAGATGATGTTGCGATCAACTTCCGTCGGAAAAGTAAAACCGTATGGAGCTGATAGTTCACAAGCAACTATCATACTCTTATTACTCTTACCAATCTTCCAAAACAGGCCTCTGCCCAAGTCTCATACGAATTTTGCTGAACTCCATTTGCAACACAGGAAGATTTTGGAAAATCCAACATTTCTAGGACATGTTTGAATACAGCACCAATCCCATTATGGTTTCTAATATAGGTACATACCTAGATTCTATTTTCAACTGCTGCGAATATTTGGGCTCGATCTGGATATCCCTATAGGAAAATTACAGTGTGGGGAATGTTACGTACCTTGAAGAAGTTTGTTAAAAAATATTCCACCCATTTTATGACTCTCATTACAGCACAGACGGTTCTCTATGTCTGTATACACTCTCTGGCCCTGATAATGAAATGAATAATGTAGTTTTGTACAGGGATATCTTATATCTTACCCCAGCTTCACGAGGTCTAATAGCTTTGTCGGCATACTTACATATTCGCCTACATATTGAACGAAGCGCAGTCATTATAAACAGGGCATGAGACTCAGTTGTAAAGTAGGAAATAACTCACCAGAATATCATCCACGCAATAACTCGTTGGATTCGATTGAATTATTACTCAAGCAGAAGCAGGAATTGATACTGAAACGGTTTCAGAATGCTCGAGGCATCGATCCCAAATATTCGGAGCAGTTGAAAATAGAATCTAGGTATGTGACTTTATTAGAAACTATAATGGGATCGGTGCTGTATTCAAACATGTCCTAGAAATGCTGGATTTTCTAAGAACTTTCTGTGTTGCATGAACTTTAGCAAGATTCGTATGAGACTTGGGCAGAGGTCTGTCCCGGAAGATTGGTAAGAAATGCTTGTGAACTATTAGCTCCATATGAGTTTTACTTTTTGGATGGAAGTTTATTGAAACATAATCTTTAAACTCTACATAGTGATATAGGACGTAGGCTCGACCTCCGGAAGGGGACGAAAATAGGTTTTCTTTGTTTTGTGCTTTGAACTATGGTCATCCATTAAAAAACAGCTGTACTACATCTAGTGATATATTCGGACCAGCCGCTTCATACTCACGACTGAACTACACAGGTAAGTTCGTTCAATTGTCTAATTATGGTACGATTTGATTCAGGAATCGTATGTGGAAAGAATAAGTTCCATAGATTGAATAACATTTCGGCCGCTCGTCCTCTATATAACTAGATGTAGTACAGCTATTCGGTATTGGATGACCACATTTTAAAGATGACAAGAGAAGAACTCAACCTAGAAGGCAGGTAATATGTTTTGAATTTCATTCTGGAGGGATTGCTGGATAGAATACCTTTGAAGAGGAAAAAATTCTTCAGTGACGGTGTGGTGCCTAGAACAAGCTCTAACCGCAATCCTTCAACAATGACGGCGGGCGAAATTTGTAATTATGGTTCGATTCGACCCGGCACCGAAAACGAATTCTTCAAAACACATGTGCTGTGAAAATAATGCAAAAACACGTCAATTTTAAATCCAAGGGGAACAAATCCTATCGTTACCTCTACTGTCTAACTTCTCTCCCCACCCCTTGGTCACTTATGCAATTTGAATAGGGAAAGTACTAAGTGTGACAGAATTGAAAAGGTAATTCCATAAGGAATTCGGACATGTGAGTGTTCGCTACTTAACTTTTCATTTTGGCGCTCTATTACAGGAAAAACAACTGTTTCGTTTTTCAACTTATATTTTATATGAAAGGTAATGTAAACAATTCATGAGAAAAGAACAAACATTTTTGACCCACTTCTTGTTGTCCGATCAACTTGAACCGAGACTTGAACTTTGGTAGGTGTTCATTATTGCGATAAAAATGCATTATGGAGGATGGCGGATGAGATTTGTAATTCGATTCAAAAATTGGCTTGTGAGGATTTTGGATAAAGATTTTTAGCAAAACTATAAAGAATTGAATGAAATTGAATGAAAAGCTTCTCATAAATGCGATGAGAAGAAAAAGAAAATCTTGCCACGAGTACAAAATAGGTATTCTTGCGCGGTAAAATTTCGATTCTGTTACGCACAGAATGACCTACGTACACGTCAAAAAAATTAATTTTCTTTTTTGCGCATTTGTATAAAAGCTTTATTTTATCAATTTGATTAGTTCTTTTTAGTCACCTTGGAAACTTGTAAAACCCCCGTATGCCAATTTTTTATCGAATTGAACCACAATTACAAATTTCCTCCGCCATCTTATTTTTTGCATCGATCCCCACATACTAATTTTTATTCGAATCGGAGCATAATTACAAAGTTCGCCATCTTGGAGCCACCATAATGTTTCTATGTTTTTTGCAGTGACGAACAATTCCTAATTTCCGCCCCTGAAAACCACCACTTATCAATCTTGAATCAATCGGACCATAATTTCAAATCTTGTCTGCCATTGTGGCGCCGCCATTTTGTTTTTCCCATTAGAAAAATTCCTTAATGCACTGTCACCGAATTCATGTCAAACTAGCTTGCAAATGAAGTATCATAATTTGGAATACGGAACCATTTTTTTTCCGCAAGAGTGCGGAGTTGCATTTTTTTCAAAAAACATGTTTTGAAGATATTCGATCTGTTTCGTTTTCGGTGCCCCACCCTGTATATCAGACGTTATTGACTTCAACATAAGTCCCTCGACAAGTAGGCCTTGTCTCCAACTACCAACGCCATTATAAAATACCTTCCTGTGTAGGGGAACAGGTCATTCAAGAATTGGTGGGGTGTAGCTCATAAGGTGGGGAAATTTGTATTCACTTATGAATGGACAAAAAAGGTTTGGGCCACAGAATGCAGTTTTTTCTTCTTCTGGTGTATCCCTTACACTTCATATACACACAACCCAATCGACGGAACGCTCAGTATATTATGTGTTCTTGTAACTGAGCCTTATAATTCGAATCAGCTTAATTTCGAGTTACAACTCGAAATTAGCTTAATTTCGACTTAAAAGTCGAAATTAGTGTTAATTTCGAGTTACAACTCGAAATTAGTGTTAATTTCGAGTTACAACTCGAAATTAGCTTAATTTCGACTTAAAAGTCGAAATTAGTGCTAATTTCGAGTTACAACTCGAAATTAGTTAATTTCGACTTTAAAGTCGAAATTAAGGAAAAAAATATTGCATGTCCGCTCTACGCTTTCGTAACTTTGATTTTTATTATTCGCCAAGAAATTATCGTGACCGATTTTCGAAGGCATATTTCCATCGAATTCAATATCGGCACATTTATTTTCCTATATTGACGGAAAAAAGGTATGGAAGTCCCGAAAAATTTACTGAATGACGAAAATTCAAATGGAACAAACATTTCATTCGAATGCTATATATTCTAGACTCTACTTTGAAAATTGTCAACTAATTCTGCAGTCGAGTGAGTGGTTTTTTGACCATCGGTGATTTTGTACTGAATATGGTCTTTTCCGTAGGAATTTATACTATCATACTCAATTTCAGCGTTAGTGTGGTACTGATTTCATTTCAATTTTAGCGTTAGTGTGGTACTGATTTCATTTCACGTGTACCGAAACAGCAGCAGTGAACTTACCTATCAAAAACATTTCGTTATACATTTCTTCGATTTTTTCAAAAGCCGAAAATCCAAAAAACAAGTAGCACCTTTCAATATGAAAATGAGTGTGCCAATGGATTTGAGATACTTTCAAATCGTCATAACCAAAATTAAACGGAAAACATTTTCAATTCCATTTCGAGTTTACCGCAAAGAATTATAATTGAGTGAATATGTAAAGTGTGGCCATTTCAAATTCAGTAATTTGAACATTTTCTTAGCAGGGGGGAGGGAAGTATTTGCCCCCATTACCCACCTTCTTAAATATATGCTTGATATAGAAATACCAAAACAATTCATCCTATTTGCAACATTTGTATTGTAAAAGCATTATCAGATGTGAATTCAGATTTTTTTGTTTTGAAGAAATCAATAGATTTTGTGTATATAGTTATCTCTAGCTCTAGTGAATGGTATAACGCGCGACCACTTGAACAGAACTAATTCAACTGAACAATGATAATTATTCTCACTCTAACTTTTCAATATCTGAAAAGAGTATACAATATAATTATATTTTCGGACTGGCTGGAAAAATTAAAATTTTTCTTGAATAATATTAATTTTATAAAGAAACAGTCAATCTATAGGATAATTGCGGCATCTATCGGAGACCACGAGAGCAATTGAGGCGATATTGAGATTGTTTACATTGAATCCTTAATATGAATATATCACATGTTTACCTAAAATGACCAGACAGAAGGAAGATGACACACCTACCATTTCCCCCATAATCGACAAGCTCCGCCCACACTGTTTACTCAACATTCCTTTCGAAACTTGAACGTGTTTACCTAATATACCCTCTCCAAAACCTCAAATATTTTTTAGCTAAAATTGTTGTTCTAAAATTGTTCGTTTTCGTTAACCAGCTGACGAACGTCAACCCTCAAAAGTCGAAACTTGTGCGAGCAATGGATCAACGAGGCCTTACCTTTTTACGTGCGATTACCCAGCACGGTGGCCCGGCGAGGATTCGAACCCCGGCCTTCCGCTTGATAGGCAGATATGCTAACCACTACACTACCGTGACCACGGCTGGGTGTACATATCATCCTTTTCATATACATTATATATATATATATATATATATATATATATATATATATATATATATATATATATATATTAGTTTTTATTATTTTTTTTCATAGGAAAAATTTGAGTTATACCAGAAGTTGCTGACTAATTGGACTATCCAGAAAGAACTGTTTTTCAGTAGACGCAGCAACTTTTCAGAACATTAATAAAATAATTCTTGACTTCTTCTAAAATCATTGCTTTATTCAGTTCGAATCAGGGAAATCATACAAAGATCAAACATCAAATATTTGAATTTGCGGTGGAGCTTGATTCGGATCAACTTGTGCAGGCCTGTTGGCGGCATCCATTACTACATCCAATAGCGTCGTTCATGGTTATCTGACATTCGGTACATGGCGTGCGAAGCCCAAGAACTATAACACACTTGCCACATGTGCACAAGAGCCCAAAGTTCTTGCCCCCGTTTTGCAAGTGCTGTAATATCCATAAATTGGCGCATCCTCCTCTTCATCGTGCATATCGTCCCCTGCAAAGCAGAGTATCGTAAGCACCATACAGCCAACTTTTCAGGAGGAAGAAAAAACATTATATAAAGAGAAATGAACGTTCGATAACAATTTTTTTGTGTGGAATATGCCGAATTATAATATCTCTTACTATAACCTTACACCTTAGTTGAATTCAAAATATCTATTAAAAATGGCGCTTGAGTTACTTAGTAAGCATCTATAATGATGATCTTCTGGTACATAATTTGAGCACACTCAGTTAAATCAGAGTTGCTACAGTAATAGGCCTAGAGTATCTCATTCTCTTCGAGTGATTATTTCAAAAGAAACCACACATTTTTTATTTTAAATTATTCCTTATAAATTTATATTAGGAAAATGAATCAACAATTGCGGTGTAAGATGAAACAAAAGGATAAATTGAATGAGTAAACCATTATATTGTTGTGAAAATCAAAATCTACCTAAACCTAATGTTAGTATTATCAGTAAAGTTTATGAAAAACTATGGAAGAAACTCAAATGTCCTCATCATTCTCGGGAACTCTCTTTATCTTCATCTGTATCCATGAGAGATAATTAAGACTAAACCATTGTATTGTTGTCAAAAAACATAATTTATCAGCACACAATATTTTGGAAGTATCATTAAAACTTATAAAAACTAAAAACTTAAATGTCCTCATCATCCTCGAGAACTTCGTCCTCTTCTTCTGTTTCCATAAGATAATCTACTGCAGAGTTAGAATGAAGCATTTTTTTGTAATCCTCATGGTATTCTTGGGTGATGGCATTGTGCTGATACAATTTTTGCAAATCCTTGTACTTCAATGTTGAAATGGGTAGATTTTGCTTGTAGCACCTTTTAAGAGTGACGTTTTTAGTTTGAAAAATTAACTTACTCGTCTGCTTCTTTGGTGATGTAACTGTTTTTACAAAACACTGATTTGCAATTTTTCCGGAATTTCACTGAGGTAACCTTAGAAATCCTCATTGCTTTTCCTTCCGTTTTGTTAAGTTCTCCTCATCTTCTTCTTTTTATGTACTATTTCTTTCCCTTTACAAATATGCTCTTTACTTTTTTTTATCTAGAAGCTTTTTCTGTTCCCTTTGAATTGAACTCTTCACTAATCACACTTTCTGAGTCTGGTTCAGCAGTTTCTTACGGTGGACTGGCGGCTCGGATTTTTGTGGGGTGCATTTTGACTCTTCTTCGTATTTTGCCCAATCCTTAAATTGATCATAGTTCATAGGAAAAACAAAATAGGGCTTTGGTTGATGCCGAAACAATGATATGACTGTTGTCCATTGAGATGGTGCATAAATCATTTTTTTCCGAATAAAAGTATCTATTGTTGAATGAATTGAATCGGCTGGCATGTAAGTATGACCAGCAATGAGAAATTTCAGATTAATTTCTTTGATGTTTTCAGAAGTTTTCAACATTGTGTTTAGCATAACTAGTGTTTGTTTATTTTTGTTCTGTCCTGAACAATTATCACAGTACATAACAACTTTATCAATTTGTGGCCTGTTTTGGTCAACATTTTGCAAATATTTCATTAATGCAGTACAAATTCCATTGGATCCTTTTCCCTTTGGTTTCATCCCATAGGTAGCAGAAACCATTCTTTGTTCTGCTCTCGTATACTGTAAAATTGAACACAGATATCTTGCGTGAGTAATATAGCAACATACTTCGAGTGCAGGGTGTATTCAATACTTTTTGCAAGTCGAAAGATGCACAATGAGACATTGTCACTATCATTTTCTTGGTCTTTAATAAATTCTTTCTTAGACTCCTCAACTTCATTTTTGTGCTTGTCATCTTTTTTTATTGCTGCTTCATCTTAATTCTCAACTCTCAACTCCAATCTGACGTACCATCTCACAATGGAAACATTTATCTTTTTTAGGGACATGAAAACCAAAATTATTTTGTTTGAAGGTGTTCCTGAATACAGTTCTGCCAACAGGCATTGTATTGTTTTCTTTGCATTGAATTTCATACAACCTTTCGAAATTTGCGAGGTTGCCGATTTCAGAGGGTAAATACAATTTCTTGCATTTTTTGCGACAGTAGTGGGAAGGCACAACTGGAATACTTTCAATAAATTGTTTTAGTGTTCGTATTAGTACTGTTTGTGTCTTGTTTTTGGGTGTATGTTTACCTTTCAAATCCGGCTTTGCTGTGTTAGTATTTAATAATACTTTATTTTCCATGTAGACAATATACATGGTATAGGAATAGTCAATAAAAGAAGTAAAAAATGAAGACAGAGTATAAGAAACCTACAAGTAGAAACATCACCTTAAAACTAAAATACCCTACTTATCTAATCTAAAAATTCATTCAATAAATAAAAACATTGTTCAATTAAGAAACTTCAAATTTCTCTTAAACATCACAAAGTTATGTTCTTTCCTTAAATGATCGGGCAGTTTGTCGAATATTTTTATTCCAATGTATTCTGGTGCAAATGAAGTCACTCTTAGTCTTGCATATGGCACATGAAATCTATTTTTTGTTCTAGTGTCATGGTGATGAATACTTTTGTTCATTTTGAAATGTGTTTTGTTTTTGAATATGTAAGTGCATATTTCGAATATATAAACTGATGTGAGTGTCAAGATGTGATAATTTTTGAAAATTTGTCTGCAAGATTCTCGCCTTGGGACACTTGCATTTGAAATTGTGTGTTTTGGAGTCATTTGGCTAATACTCAAAAGTACTGCGTAAAAATTCTGACACACTCTTTTGTTGACACCATGTAGGCGAACAGTATATTCAATAGTTTTTTTTTCTCCTGGATTCAACTGTTTTCGTTCTTTTTATTTTGACGTCTACTTCGACCATACAGTTCAATAACCAAGTCTTTTTCTGCTCATAACTTCTACTTTTGTAGTATTCATCAAATAAAAGCTGCCTATCTTCTTCCGAAATTGTCGAGCACTCATTTTTTTAGTTTTCCTATATGCATTAGGTTTTAGATGTCTCTTTTTGTCGCTTCTCTTACTTTCTCTTAGTTGTTTTTTTTGTTTCCTTTTTTATTTTTTAGCTTCGATAAACCAGATTCCTCAAGATGTGTAACCGTTTTATCAGTAAGAATAGCTTTATCGCCTTGTTCTTTCAAAAGTGTTGCTGCATCATCAGTAATTGTAATTTCAGCAGAAATTTCTTTAAATTCTGAGATGATGTCAAACATGACTGTATTATTAGACCCAACGTGTTCAAAATTGTTTGGGCTATGTGCAGCAATATCTAGGTCGAACTGTTCAACATTATCCAGACTTTCTAGGTCAATGTTTAAATCTAAATCGTCAGCTTTCTGGGTTGATACTGTGTTTTTATCTTCTGTTACTTTCAGTCGATTACAATACGGGAATTACAGTTGTTTCTTGCAGATCTAGGCTTCTGTCATGGCGTATTTCAATAGATGGTGAATCTTCATGAATACTTTGAGTTTCACACTATTCATTAGAATCTGCTTCCACCTGACCATTACCACTTACACCACCAGTACTCCTTTTAGAATTACATATTTTCAAAGATCTGGACAATATGATGATGAATCCGAAAAATACATCCACTCAGCCTTTCAAACACCTATTATAGTTTGACTCAGTACGGAAAACACAAAACTGAGCTGGTTCCCGCGATTAACCTGTATACCAGTTGCTATCTGTTTTACAGTTCTCCAATGTTCAAAGACTAACAAACGCCAAGTAAAATGAAGTATTGCTATATTGCATAAACGTTAATTATAGAGTGCTCGTAAACAAGGAGGGTCGAGTAGATCAGGGCAGAACTTGAAAATACTGAAAAGAGGTATTTGGTGTTTTCATCGAATTTATCCACAAAATCCAAAAATTCTAATCGACTTCTTTGCTTTCTTAGGCTGGAGAACAATATTATAAACATATTATGCACTCCGAAGAAAAGTGTTAGTGGCAATAGTAATATTTACTACTAGACTGTGACAGCCTAATACAACTCCGTGCGTTGTTCTATATCAATCTATCTTTAAAGTTAATGCACTATAATGACACCCATCAGAGAAACGTAAGCATCATAAAGAAGGCGACTACGATTCAACGCTTTCTGTGCAATGGTGGTTACGATATTATGTTTGTGGCAGTTACGACACTATTAGACGCCGACGAAAGGCATTTTATAAGGAGAATACGATATTCATCAGTTGGGATGGTGGATACGATAGGTAACATTTAAAATGATTTTGATCTGTTAAGATAATTTCTGTCGGTTAGATCACAAGATGCAGATGGTAAAGCTGAATATCATAAGCACCATAACCCATTTTCGGAAAAATGGCGCTTACGATACTTTGCCTTGCAGGGGACGATATTGGGGTTGAAGGCAATCTAAAGCTGATGTTTGGAGAGTCTGGTGTATCTTATCCTTAGTAAATGCGAATTCTGATGAACCCATTCTCATTGAAAAGTTCATCTAGTTCAATAATTTCTCCCTCATCTCTCTGGAACTTGTCCTGAATGTAGGATGGAGCCAGCCTAACTTGATAAACACCTGAAATCATAGGTGTGAATTAAAAGGATACCAGAAATCGATAATCCAGTTTGGGTCTAGCATTATAAAGAAGCAAATCTCACCTACAGTCAGCCGTTTTAAAAATTCCAAAGTGAGGCAAAGAAATTGCGGCAAATCGTTGTGATTTGGGTAGACCCATACGGCATTTCTTTTTATTAGTCCCTCAGCTTCTACACTTGCTTGAACTTGATTCACTTCTTGTGCTTGGATGAACATATGTACAGCCATTTTTTAATTGGCATCTAGCATCGAAATAGGTCCATGATACCTGTAACGTATGTTTTACGTAACAAATGAATGGCCACCACCCGAAGCATCATCTATGGTTACAGAACTCCAGTACATGGCTGCTAATTCTGATGTTTTCGGAATGTGTTCCTGTAAGGATGAGGTGAAACTCTCGTGGGTTGAGCTATGGCCGTTAGATAAAGAACTCCGTGAAATGACCCGGAAGCAATTTTATCATAGGAAGATAATGAATCCACAGTGAAAACGGAATGGAGTGACTTGTTGTATCTAGAAGGGAAATATATTTACATTAATCAAAATGTATAAGTACTTGTCGATCCGAGAACTATAATTATTATAACTGACATTAGTAAAACTGAGAAAGATATTCCGAAAACCAATGATGATAGTCGTATTCATAACGTGAGTTAAACTTTATGCGGCATATTTGATAATACATCGTTAAGTATTTGTTATGTGATAATGTGAGTGTGAGTAATGATAACGTAAAGGTTAGAAAATTGTAATTGTCGACAATCGTGTGTGATTCATCCTATAACCGCACGGATTTAAGTTTGAAAAATGTAATTTTCCCGCACGCTGAGATTTATTCAAGTGAGTTTTTCCGCAAGCAATAATATATTCAAGAGATTTAGTGCGATTGTGGAAAAAATCTTAATACTTACTCATACGGGAAAGTACATTTCCGCTCTCGACTTCTTATTTGATCGATGAAAAACGGAGTAACGGCGTCTCATGCGGAAAAGGTGCTTTTCTCGTACAGGTTATGATAATTACAATTTCCTACCCACGGAATCGACAATTCATGAACAATGTTCAGTTATGTCGGCCAACTTTAAATAGTAATAATAATAGTAAATTACAGTTGATGTTACATAACAATTACTTCAAATGCTGCTTGAGTCTATGGTTGACTCACTAAATTGTTGGTCACTCAATTATTGATAGAATAAACGAATATTTTTCAACAATACTTCAACAGAATAAAAATGCAGCCTAAACACCTACCTATTAATTATCGCTCTAGATATCCTAAAAAAGTCGCCTATATGTTCAGCATGTTGCAGAGGAATAGTGTCTTACTTCCGGGACGAAATTAGCTGACAAAGCGTTTGTTCGGAGGTCTTGGTGCACGGTCAACCGTTCTCATCTCCCGCGCAAACATAAGGAAAGCAGGAGTATGCCCAGTTCCCTGGGTGAAACAGGAGTTCATCGCAAATTGGACCGATGGGAGTCTGCTGTTCCAGTCCGTATGGTCATCAGCTACTAATATGGGCAGCTGGGTTTTCATGTCACGATTTTTCCTTTCGACCGGGTTGGCCTCAGGATGATAAACAAGGGTTAATATTTGATCAAAACCCTAACACAATGAAGTACATTGCCTAACAGCTCTTATGAATTGAGGGCCATTATCGGAGATTATCCTTCTTGGACAGCCATATCTGAGGATAATTTCATCTATCAGTTTTTGAGCACATGCTTCGGCCGTGGCTTGTGCTTATGGGAACAATTCAACCCATTTGGTCGCAACGTCCTCTATAATGAATATCCATCTGAATCCATCGCTAGTAACGGGCAAGGGTCCAAACAAATCAATGGACAGCGTTTCGAACCTTTGATTAGCAGGAGGCGTTCTCAACAGGCCGGAGGGATTAATGTTGGAAGGTTTGTACTTTTGACAATCATTACAGATTTTAACATAATCGACTATATATTTTCTCATGTTTGTCCAATAATACCGACGTTGAATCTTTTCCAAGGTGCGCTCGTAGCCATGGTGACCGGAGGTGGGCGAATCATGATATTCGCGCATAATTCTCCCTTTGGCGCAGTCCGGTATTACTAGTTGTGCTTCGTGGGAAGCTTCTTCAGGAACATACAGGTATAAAACGCCATCGTTCATGACATATCCACGTGCGATCCAATTTGGCAAATCGGGATGTTCTGATGATTCGAAGGCGGCAATTATCTTATTTACTTCAGGATCACTGAGTTGCTCTTCTCTCATTTTCGTACTGTCTGCGACGGGAAAGTCGATTACAAATGAACAAATCTCGCATTTTTCGTCTTGTTCTTTACAGATGGGACGAGAAAGGGTGTCCGCTACAACATTGCATCGTCCAAGAGTATATGCAATATTCAGATTGTAGGGTTGTAATGATAATGCCCATCGAGCCAATCGACCAGAAGGCGAATTCAGTGACATCAACCAACGGAGTGCCTGATGGTCGGTCGCTGCAGTCACTTCGGATCCATCTATGTATCCTCTGAACTTTTCGTCTACAGCTCACTTTAAAGCTAGAGCTTCACGCTCGGTCGTGCTGTAATTTATTTCTGCGCGAGTTAATAAGCGACTTGCGTATTTAATAGGGCGTTCGTCAGGGCCTTAACCCTGCAAGAGAACGGCGGCGATGGCGTAGCTGCTCGCGTCGCAGCGAATCGTCAATGGCAAATTTTCGTCAGCTTGTCTCAAGATGGGAGCAGTCACTAAAGACGATTTCAATTTCTCGAAAGCTTCATTCTCTGCTTGTCCCCACTGCCATTTTGCATTCTTCTCTGTCAAATTCGTGAGGGGCCGGGCTATCTCGGAGATGTCTGCCACAAAACGACGAAACCAAGAACAGCTTTGAATAAATAAGATTCCTGGGAGCAGTCATATTTCTAATAGCGCTAATCTTTTCTGGATCTGCTTGTATTCCCTCGGGGGTTATTAAGTGTCCTAAAAATTTTACCTGCGCACACACGAACGCGCACTTCTCGCGCTTAGCGCGTAACTTGAATTTTCGAAGTCTTTGAAATACCGATTGTAGGTCACGTAAGTGTTCAGGAAAGTCACTAGAGATGATGATCAGATCATTCAAATACGCGAATGAGGTGATTTCTTCGAGGCCACTACGGAAACGATCGATTAGTCTTTGAAAACACGCGCCACTGTTCTTCAGACCGAACGGCATTCGTTTGAAGCGGAACATACCGAAAGGAGTTATGAAAGCAGTCTTATCGCGATCACCTTCGCGCACTGAAATATGCCAGTATCCGGGACCTTAAGTCTATAGTGGTCATGAATAATGTCTGTTCAGCGAGATGTAGTAGTTCGTCGATGCGCGGCATTGGATATTTGTCAGCGACGGTGATGGCGTTCAAACGCTGGTAGTCGATGCACACGCGCGTCGAATTATCCTTCTTGGGGACCATAACGACAGGTGCAGCCCACGGGGATTCACATTCCTCGATAACGTCATCTCGGAGCATGTTGACGATCTCAATGCACAGTATTTCTTCCTTCTGCGCAGACATTTTGTAGGGGGGGGGCGGATATTGGAGCATGGTTCTCTATAATTTCAATACGATGCTCTGCGAAGGGAATGGGTTCTCCTCCTAGCGAGAAAATATCCGAATTAGCATCTAGCAAGTTGTTCAATTCTTGTTTCTGAATTTCCGACAGAGAAGTACCTTCATCTTTGCGAAGCGACAAAGTAGTCAAAAGATTCACGCTCAGCGTTTCGTTACATTGATTACCTTCGAATCGTAAATCGTGCAATTCATTCTCGTTAGCAAAATACCACACACGTTGAGGTATGTTTAGGATTAATGCAGCATCTTCGATGAAATCCATACCAAGAAGTGTGGAATTATTATGAGTTTCTGGAAATATAATGAAAGTAGTAGGTACAACACGATTGATCAACGTAACGTTAACTTGCGCAAGAAGGACATCTTTGATATCTCTTTGACCATCTGCTAATGCTATATGGAGTTGTGACTTTTCGAAATTTATTCGATTCTCAACAAGTACTTGGTAAAGCGTGTAACCGGCGACACTCTGATTCGCGGCAGTATCGATGAATCCTGTTCCTTTCGAATCACATATTTCAATGTCAAGTAAAGGCCTGTTTCTAGGAGCACAAATCGAGTTGTTTGTTTCTAGGGAATAAAATTCAGATTTTATGTTCTTGTTTTCGGGTTTGACATTATTACATTTGGGACAGTCTTTTCTGAAGAAACCCGGATTACCACATCCAAAACAGGAAACGACTGGGGTAAATTTATTGCTTGATGAAACTGAAGAGAATTGGCAGAAA
Organism: Zygogramma bicolorata; assembly: GCA_032362365.1. Taxonomy (NCBI): domain Eukaryota; kingdom Metazoa; phylum Arthropoda; class Insecta; order Coleoptera; family Chrysomelidae; genus Zygogramma; species Zygogramma bicolorata. The sequence continues at coordinate 138,286 of JAVJAQ010003082.1, forward strand.
GCGCTGTTGTAGAAATATCGTCCTCTTTCTTGTGTTGGAGGCGACGACATTCTTCCACTGAATGACCGAAAGCTTTGCAATATTTGCATCTGGGTCTAGTTTTGGTCGAATCGCGCACAAAATTGTATATATTCTTCGGTTGGAAATCGGTTTCCAAAAAAAGTTCTTTCGCTTTCCGAGCGAGATCTAAGAGTTCTTTAAAAGTTGTAACTTTATCGCGCGGCACTTCTCTTCTAATTTTGTGTGATAGAAGTCCGTGAACCATATAAATTTGAGTTTCCTCGCTGACCGTATTGGCGGGCAATTGAGATAAAAGCGCGCGAGCTTGGCAGAAAAAAATATCTGTAGGCGTTTTATTGTCCTGTTCGGCCGAAAAAAGTTTTCGGAAAATTTTATAGTTTGGCTTTTTCGGACCATAAGTATGCTTAAGAAGGTTAACAACATCAGTCCACACTGTCACAGTCGATTTCACGCCCTGCCACCAAGTTGCAGGTAAGTCGGTAAACAATATAGGTAAGCCTTTTATCGCGAGGTTGTCCGGAATGTTAATGCACTCTTTGTAGGTTTCAATGGCATCTATAAAAGCATTCACGTCTGCGGTTTTGCTTCCATCGAAACGATCAGAACATTTCGCGAAACTGCCAACCGGTAAGGCACTGGCTGGAGACGAATTTGGCGGATTATTGTTTGTGTGAACCTGCACATGATGGTTTGTTGCATTGCAGTCAAGAACGCGGAAAATTGTTCCTGAGTCATAGTAATTTTTTCCATCTCACCTTGATTTGGAGGTACTTTACTTATACCCTGCTTTTTGGTCAATTGTTTCGATACGGATCTGGTTATCACTCGGTTTAGCGGCTCCGTCGTGTGAAAAAATTCGCAGCACTGAATATTCCAGAAAACGCTTTATCCTGCGACATTGCGATGCACAACTTTCGTATAAACCGACCGAGGTTTGAAACCGAAAATGTTCTCGAGTTAACGTACTGAGAGTCGTTAAAGTCACAGCGGCACGCGAACGTGAAAAAACTGTTTATACTTTATCTTCACTTTTGGAAAATACGCCCCCACGTTGGGCGCCACGTATAACGATGAGTTTACTCAGGGAGTATGTTTCGCGTTTATTTCCGGCAGTGAAAGTGAATTTTTACTACTGAGACACTTCATTCGGAAACTGAGTGTAAAATCGCGAAAAAGAATGGTGTAGAATACAGAAAAAAAATTAGAGTAATGTTTTTGTACGGAGGGTCGGCTATCACTGGCTCTCGATTACCGACGGCTGGCTACCTGCTCGAAAACGGTTGCCGACCCAAAGGGTCGGTCAGCCGTTTCTGAAAAAGGCTTGGCAAGTCGGAAGAGCGCATAAATTAAGTTCATGTCGATGTACAGGGACGGCTGTTACACGGTCTATTCATACAATGCAAACAAGGCAGAAGAATATTTAAAATATAGTATTTACCATCCAAATGTTCCTGATCTTACGTCTTCAGGATGTAATTATTGGTTTTGATGAATGCATCGACTCTACATTCTACTGAAAGTCTATGAATATCATTCGCTTCATCACAGACCAAGCAAGTGCACTGAGAGAAAACTTTAATGGTGGTGAATAAAAATTTAATACCCCCAAATAAAAAGTATAATTGTATATGGGACAAAAGTAAGGTGCACTTATAACAAATAAAACAAGACTCTTAGATGTGAATAATTGATGTGAATATCTCACGTCCTTGTCACCAGGTACTTCACAAAACAACTTGATCGCTTACCACAAGTATCCCCATCACTCCACGTAAGTATATTTTGAATTTACTACAATAACATTCTCAGCTGCACAAAAATGAACCGAATACTTGCTACAACTACCCTCACAACTTGATGGAAACTCATTTTCACCTTGAATTAGTGTTTTTAAGTGCTTCTCACTATTAGTTTTTCAACTGTAGAGAGAAAAACTGATGACTTGCCATAAATATTCTGATGGTTTTCTGCTATTGAAAGTGGAGCTTGAAGCAACGCTCTGAATCTTCATCACTAATATCTTTTCAACTGAACAGAAACTGAATAAATACTTGCCAGAAATACTCTCACAACTTGATGGAAACTCATTTTTGCCTTGAAATAGTGTTTTGTTGTGTTTCTCACTATTAATCTTTGAACTGCAGAGAAAAATACTGATTACTTGCCATAAATATTCTGTTGGTTTCCTGCTATTCAAAGTAGAGCTTGGAGCAATGTTTCAAATGTTCACCACTATCATCTTTTCAAATGAACGATAACAAAATGAATACTTACCTTTGCACGGCTTATACAGGCGGATTCAAGCAAGCCACCTTAACTTATGTATAACTCAATCAAAATTCATAGGTTAAGTTGGCTTGCGTTATTCTGCCATATGAGTATTTATATAAATAACAATATTTACGGGGGATTTGAAAGTCATTATTTTGTGACGGATGGATGATTTCTTCGTAGATTTTTTGGGTGAGATTGAACTGTTCAATCTAAGGAGTAGGCAGATTGAGACCTTAGAAAGACTTCGTTACGAGACCTGGGGAGTAGGCAGATTGAGACCTCAGCCTGAAGTCACATTAACCTTTTGAAAATGGCTCCAAAATCGGAGCTTACAAGTTGCTGAATTGGATATGTTTCATTCAGAAGGAACTGTTTTTAATAACTAACCCAGTAGAACTACAAAAATATTTCTGTTACAGCTTGGCCAATTTTTTTGCCTCCGATGTTTTCAATGAACGAATAGATAAACCATTTCCAATTGAAATCTAGTGATTTTGACTGGAATATTTTACTAACATATCTATGTTGGCGAAAGATGCATTTTCGCACTCGCAAAGTGAAATTGGCCATGCTGTACCATCCTTTATGCCTTTTACATTTAGATTCATCTGTTTCAGGTTGTAGTTGATGAAGATATATCCACACTGTTTGGGCAACCAAGAAATATACAATTTCAGTTTGGCAACATCGCTTTCGGATTCGTCGATAACAATACAGTTGAAAAATAGAAGTCTCAATTTCGAATGGAAGCGGGTTCGTTCGTAAAAGAAAATTTTTGAGAAACGGTACGGCGGTGTGCGTGGTGTTAAAATTTTATACACGCGAAGAGTATATTTACAGTCATTACACGAAACGATTCTTCCTAATATTCCTATTATTTCCTTTCCTAGCTTAAACCTTTATTTTCCGTGAGTGAGTTTCGTTTGTTCAGAAAAGGAGAAAACTTGGTAAGTCCATAAATGTAGTTGAATTTATTTATTCACAACGGAGCTATCAGTTATTCTGTATATTTCCTTTCATATTAATGTACAGAACATATTTTGGTCCTATTCGAGTTCGGATTCGTGGATAAGTAAGTTTAGACTATTTTTTTGGATTGGATTGGCAAAGATAAAAAACTGGTTGAAGTCGTCGGGCCTTTGGCGGTGTTGTCGGATTGTTCGGTTTAGCGGTAGATTCATATCGGTTCAATATTATTAGGTATAAAGGTCCGTAGATTTCTGTTTTCCTCAAAGATTGTGTTCAATTGGGGAAGGTGGAGTTTCAATCAGACATCAGGTTTAGGAAGGGTAATATTGATAATTCATTGTCATCCTAGAAATGGGTGGTAAGGGAGCAGAAAAGAAATTCAAGATGCTGACAGCAAAAAAGGAATCACTTTTCTCTATTTTGCAGAATCTTTACGATTCATCCAAATCGTTGGGAACGGCCCAACAAATAAAAGAATTCAAAAGTTTATACTTGACTTTAGAGAATACTAAAGAAACTTTGCTAGCAGTAATAGATCAAATCAATGAGGTACAGTTTGAATTCGATGAAGAATTCGTTCCAGATTATAAGATTCTTTCAACCATGAATCAACTTTGTGGTCATATTCATATGGCTGCAAAAGGTATCGAAAGGTCCAACAGTAGTAGTGTATCAGTAGAAAATAGATCGCCTCCATTACCAAAAATGGAATTACCCGAATTTTCAGGAGAGATTCGTCAATGGGAAAGGTTCCATTCGCTTTTCAAAAGTATGGTTCACGATAATGTTTCTTTAACGGATTTGGATAAAATTCATTATTAAGCGGGGAGTTCACGAGGACCGGCCGCAGGTGTCTGTGCGGGACTCACTATTACCGGTGATAATTATAATATATTGTACGAGGCGTTGATCGATAAGTATGAGAGCAAAAGAATGTTAGCAGACAGTTACTTAGAACAAATTTTTGAATTCAAGCCATTACAAGGAGAATCAGAGGAAAATTTGAATTTATTTCTAGAAAGATTTGATGTGGCGGTTTCGGCACTGAAAAAATTAAATTTACCTGACTTAGCAGATTTCATTCTATTGTCTCAGGCTTTATCTAAACTCGATCACGAATCAGCTAAGGCATTTGAAGCAAGTCAAGATAGTTCACTCATTCCTACCTATGAAACATTGAAAAAATTCATACAAAAACAGGCGAAAATTTTACATTTGGACAAAAATCCTCCGGTTAAAAATAATATTAAACAAACGAAGACGGTCAAATCTTTTTTTGTGAATCAAAGAAAGAAAGATGGAATAACATGTGTGTTTTGTCAAGAAGAAGGTCATTATTTGGGAAGATGTGATAAATTCAAATCATTGTCACCAGGAAAAAGGTATGAAACAGTTAGAGACAATGGTTGGTGTTACAACTGTTTATCGAATAAGCATGGTGTAAGGAATTGTCCTAATGAGCGGTCATGTACAGTGTGCGAAAAAAAGCACCACATCCTATTACACATGGGAAAAACTAATTCGGTTAATGAATCTATTGGGGATGTTGGCTCCGGATCAAACGGGGAAATCGGGGACAACTCCAATACTAATCCGTCAACGGTTGATGTTCATTTATGTTCTAAAAATGAGGAAATAGCTTTAAGAGAAAATTTCAATTATACACCGTTACTTTCTTCTATGGTGGTATCGGTGGTGACTGGTTTGTGTACAAATGTTACAGCCAGATTCATATTGGATTCGGGTAGCGAAGCAAATTTACTTACGGTCGGTTGTTGTAAACGGTTAGGTCTGAAAATTTCGAAATGTTATTCCTCGGTATACGGTTTAGGCGGTACTCTTCAGAAAGTTAAAGGGAGTGTCATTCTCACAATAACTTCACGGTATAATCCAGAGAAAAAATATACGGTCAGGGCACTAGTGATCGATAAAATCTCAAATAAATTGCCAAAATTCAAAATTGATATGAGCGCATTTCCTTCATTACAAGGGGTTGATTTGGCAGATAATCACTTTGACCAACCGGCGGAAATTGATGGTATTTTGGGAGTGGAAATGTTCGCTACTATTTTGGAAGAAGGTCGCATCACTGGACCTGCAGGTACTCCAGTCGCAGTAAAAACAACATTCGGTTACGTTGTCATGGGACAAGTGCCAATAGTACGGTCAACTCCTTCAGTATTCTTCTCTCTGCAGGAAGAACAGCCACTAGAGCAGCTTGTTAGCAAATTTTGGGAAATAGAACAAGTACCTAGGAGTTCGGTTTTAGATCCCGATGAAGTTGAGTGTGAAAATATTTATACTAGCACGTTTAGTAGAGACCTCTGTGGACGTTATACAGTCGCTCTACCATTTAAAATTTCACCAGAAAGTTTGGGTGAGTCACGGAATAGCGCACAAAATCGGTTACTTTCATTAGAAAAAAGGCTTTCTAGAGATCCAAATTTGCGGAATGAATATAATAAGGCAATGCAGGATTTTATAGACCAAGGCCATATGAAGGTATTGGAAAGTGACAAAGGTGAAGTTTCTTCCTATTATATTGCTCATAATCCGGTGATTAAGCCAAGTAGTATAAGCACTCCAGTGCGAATAGTTTTAGATGCTAGTGCACCGTCGGATAATAGCGTTTCTTTGAACGATATTTTACATGGGGGTCCAAAGTTGCAAGCAGATTTAGTCACTCTTTTATTAAACTTCCGGTTATTCAAAGTGGCATTGACCGCCGATGTGCGTCAGTTGTATAGACAAATTAATGTTATTGAAAATCATTGGCGTTATCAAAGATTGCTGTGGCGTTTTAGTTTGGAACACCAAATTGACACCTACGAAATTAAAGTTGTAGCTTTTGGATTAAAATCTTCTCCTTTTCTAGCTCTACGTACTCTCAAACAATTGATTGAAGACGAAGGGATGAAATTTCCTCTGGCGGCCAAATTTGTGGCCCGTGATATATATATATATATATGGATGATTTTTGCACTAGTGTGAGTTCGGAAAGGGAAGCTTTTCAATTGTATCATGAATCTGTGAATTTATTTCGAGCTGGTTGTTTTGATTTAACAAAATGGGCTACGAATTCATTGACACTTCTTAAAGAAATCCCGGAAGAAAAAAGTTTAACGGAAAATTTACTATTTTCGCGGGATATACAAGTGTTAGGTATACAATGGGATACAAAAAATGATATATTGAGTTTTAAAGGTAATCTACCGGATGAGAAATGTACAAAACGAACAATTTTGTCGACGGTTGCAAAATGTTATGATCCGATAGGTTTATTGGCACCTTTCATTTTGTATTTGAAAATATTAATCAAAAATTTATGGATGCTTCAACTGGGATGAGACGAAGTACCCCCAGATGACATTTTGAAAATTTGGGAAAAGATACGTTCAGAATGGGGGGAACTTGCAAATTTCAAAGTACCTAGGCATGTAGGAGCAATAGAACAAAATCCTATAATGCTTCTGGCTTTCGCGGATGCTAGCTTGAGTGGGTATGGAGCGGTAGTCTATTTACGCGCCGTGCATCCTAATAAAAATATTGAAGTTCAACTGGTGTGTGCAAAATCAAAGGTTTCTTCGGTTAAAAAGTTAACACAATTCCACGGTTGGAACTCTTAGCTGCTCTTTTGCTTTCTAATTTACTCAAACATGTTTTAGAAACGTATAAGAAACGAAATCTCATAATAAAAACCATGGCCTTTTCGGATTCGTCTACCGTTTTGAGCTGGTTGAAAAGTTATCATTTCAGAGATGTTTTTGTCACGAATAGAATTGCTCGGATTCAGGAAAATATCCCGGAAGTTTCGTGGTACCATGTGGAAGGCATTCCAAATCCGGCCGATTGTTTATCACGGGGTCTTCTTCCGGGACAATTAGTTAAACATCCTAATTGGTTATATGGACCTTCATGGATGAAATTACCTCAGAGTAAGTGGCCTTATTCAATTAACGATGGGTTGAATAATTTGGAAGAAAACGAAGTGCCCAGAGTATTGATTAATAGTGAGGAATCCAATTTCCAACATCCTCTGTTAGATTTATTGATGCGGTTTTCTTCATGGCATAAAATTTTGCGCATAACCGTATGGGTTTTAAGATTTTTGAAAATAGTTTCAAAGGGAAAGATAATCTCATCGCGAGATCTTAATACTGCCAAATTAACTCTAATCAAATTGGTTCAAATTAAAAATTTCAATTCAGATATTCAGATGTTGAATTCCAATAAACGTTGTTCACCTAGGCTAATCAAGTTATATCCCTTTCTGCAAGATGGTTTGCTGAGGGTCGGGGGTAGATTAGCTAATTCCAGTCTGAATTTTCAACAGAAACATCCATTGATTCTTCCGGCTAAAGAGGTTTTGACCGAAAAATTAGTGGATTTTCATCATAAAATTAACCTCCACACCGGTGCTCATTTATTAGAAGCTCTATTACGGCAGAAGTACTGGATTTTAGGAGGAAGGAATTTGATTCGGAGTAGGATATATAAATGTAATCATTGTTTCCGCATGAAACCTAAGAATGTAGAACCTCTTATGGCGAATTTACCGTCTGCGAGAGTCACCGAAGCTCGTGCATTTGTACATACAGGGGTCGATTATTTTGGACCAATTAAAATTACTTTGGGTAAAAGGCGAAAACCGTTCGTTCACAAAGCTTATGTGAGTTTGTTTATTTGTATGAGCGTTAAGGCCATACATCTGGAATAGGTAAGCTCTTTATCCACTGCTCATTTTTTACAAGCTTTCAAGAGATTCATCGCGAGAAGGGGTCCAATTCGCTTTCTTTATTCCGATCGGGGAACAAACTTTGTAGGAGCAAAATCGGTTTTGAAAGAATTGAGTGATTTTCTCAATTCTCCGGATTATGTCAATGCGTTTGAAACGGAATTAGGAATAAGTGAAGTAGAATGGAAATTTAATACACCTTTCTCTCCTCATCAAGGTGGCTTGTGGGAAAGTAACGTCAAAGCTGTGAAAAATCATCTTTACCGGGTAATAGGTGATCAGATATTAACGTACGAGGAGGTTTCAACCGTACTTACACAAATTGAAGCATTGTTGAACTCAAGACCTCTATGTCAATTATCGGCCGATCCTTCGGCACCGGAAGCCTTAACTCCGGCCCATTTCCTTACTTTGACACCTTTGCGGAGTTTTCACTCTGAAGATGTGTCAACGGTTCCCATCAATCGACTTGACAGATTTCAATTGATCGATAGAATCGTACAAGATTTTTGGAAACGTTGGAGGTTGGAATATTTGACGAGTCTACAGGTGCGGACAAAATGGGATAAAGATGTTCCTAATATTTCTGTTGGCACTGTTGTAATCCTAAAAACTGATAACGCACCACCCTTGCATTGGCCACTTGCAGTGGTATCCGAAATACATCCAGGAAAAGACGGAATAGTTCGGAATGTCACTGTGAAAACCAGCAAAGGAGTATTCAGACGACCTGTCGTTAAGATATGTCCTTTGCCAACTCAATAAACCTTCAACGAACTTTTCATTATTATTATTATTATTATTATTTTTATCAATTCTAGCATAGTATTTTTTTTGGAGGGTTATTACCTGATGTTTGGTTGAAATTTGACCTGTCATAACTTTATTTTATTTTTTTATCTTTCGAAAAGTCTGAAAAGAAAAGATTTTCCAGGGTCGGGGGTATGTTTGGGCAACCAAGAAAAATACAATTTCAGTTTGGCAACATCGCTTTCGGTTTCGTCTATAACAATACAGTTGAAAAATAGAAGTCTCAATTTCGAATGGAAGCGGGTTCGTTCGTAAAAGAAAATTTTTGAGAAACGGTACGGCGGTGTGCGTGGTGTTAAAATTTTATACACGCGAAGAGTATATTTACAGTCATTACACGAAACGATTCTTCCTAATATTCCTATTATTTCCTTTCCTAGCTTAAACCTTTATTTTCCGTGAGTGAGTTTCGTTTGTTCAGAAAAGGAGAAAACTTGGTAAGTCCATAAATGTAGTTGAATTTAGTTATTCACAACGGAGCTATCAGTTATTCTGTATATTTCCTTTCATATTAATGTACAGAACACACACTTTGTTTGAGTTTCATCTAGATATTGATTGAATTATCTATTTCACACCAGTAAAGCAATGTACATTGAATTTTTTTTATTGAAGTTCAACATAGATATAATTCTGCCTATACATCAGTCTTTATTTGTAAAGAAAGTCTAACATACTCATATATTATAAAAAAAATTATATGGAATACGCACCAGGCTGAATGATAATACTGCTGCGGTTGGGAAGTAATCTTTAAAAATGTGTGAAATGATGATAACTGAACAAGATCAGTCCATAAAGCCTTAGTGGATAATAAGAAAATAGATTTTTTAGGAATCATCGAGGTTTAGACCACCCAAATGTTTCATTCAGAAATATAATCAACTGAAAAACACCATGTCGCAAAATTGATACTGAAATAAAATTTCTCAAATTTTTCCAAAAGATAAGGTTACATAACGACCACAAATTTACAATGAACCTCCTTTGAAATGTTGATTTCTCTCACTAAATAAAAAAATTAGTAATCGCTTTCATCCAGTACTGTGTGGCGGCTTACAGTGAATCAATCATTCTTATTCTACAATATTGGATCATTTCCGAATTGTAAAAAAATTCATATGAGCAAAAAAAAAGGTTTTCAAATATCTGGCCTGATAAGATCCAAGACTGCAGCGGCGGTTAGCGTTCACGAGCTGAATGGTGTCAATAGTTTCAGCTTGAATGGAAATACCATGGATTTCCTCAACCATATGCAATTCAGAGTTATCTTCAAAAGAAATAATTGAAAGTTGGCGACTTCCTCAAGTAGTACAGCGGACTCGTTCCTCAATGAATTAAGTGGCGTTTTTCTCATCCACACCCTATAACCCTGAAATTCGTTATTAGTTTTCTAGCAATAAAACATTCTTTTTGAAACTTACCCCACTAGGAGGGCTGTGTTATATGAAGATAAAGTATTTATACTCTATATGTACAACTATATGCAACAGAAAAATTTATGACATTCATCGAACTCGACTAACTAGAAAAAAAAAACTATTTACAATGGAAGGCCTCGAAGTACGATTATCACTTACTTCATTATTGGATAGGTATCGCTGGATAGGTGAATCAATATCTGTCAAATTTCGGAGTGTAAAATTTTGGCTTTTCGATGGAAACCAATAAATTATGAACAGACGATAGTAAACTGCAACACCTTCAAGTCAACAAATCTATCTACCATATTCCGTTCTCTTTCCTGCTACAATTCAGGATCCCAAATTTCGAAAATCTTCAGTACCGACATCGAATGTTAGTGACATCTCTGGGAGAAGAGATATTATAAAGAATTTGCCTTGTAGGACGAAATTACAGGAATTTCAAAACTACACCAAGCGTATGATTCTGAAGACCTGCTGAATCAAAAATTCAAAGGACGATGGAAGAGGTTAAATTTTAATTTTTTTCAGCCAACAATTGTGTTTGATTTGGGAAGAATGATTTGTAAATCATTCCAACCTGTAACTAGGATAAAAAAATAGACTGAAAGTTTTCTTTGTGAGGTTTCTACTAATTACTTTTTCTTTTCCAACTTTATTCATTATTTCAGGATAATGTAAGAGGATGTGATGTTTTGGTTTCAAATTGACAGAAAATGAACTTTTGAATGTACTGTGATGATTTTTAATCAACATTTGTTACATTATGAAGTAATACAATCCGTAAAATTTTCCGGAGCAGTATATAAAGATTCCAATATGGATTTCCCAATGGTATCAAATCACCAAGAATAAAACCGGCGTACAAAATAAATGTTTTCATTTCGGAACGGGACATATTTTTTTTTAGTTGTTTTTTACTGATTAAAGGTGGTTTATTACTATTTTGTGTTCCATAATCAAAATATTTGATTCTTGTATTCATTGTTTCTATATTGAAAAGTTTATCTATACACACAAACTGATGTAAAATCTCTGTTATGTCGAATAATCCAACACCTTCGAATATGTCATGAGCAATATCAACTGCATAATTTTCACATACATGAAATGACTCTATTTGATTCCATACACAAACCTTCTTGATGACTGTAATTTTCACATCATTTTTGTCCACTGTTTTTTTGGATAACATCAACTTTTGTTTCATTCTTGTGAGACAAAATCTACAAGAATAATTCGCGCTCAAGCTTTCTGTAAACCCGAGTATCATATTCTGTCCCAGATTAACACCAAGAATTGAAGTGAAAAGATAATATAGGTACTTTCAAAGATTCATCTTCTGAAAGCTGCAGAGATATTCCTTCTTCACCTGAAAATGATAGTTCATCAATTAATTTTGAGAATACTATCGCACTGCCAAATTGTTTCAAATCAGAACTGTGAAAAAGCAATGTTAGAAATATATTTTCCAAAGATGCCTGATAACGTTTTGGAAGGCACGGTATGGCAGCATACACAGAGCCTAGGTCATGAATTCCACTATGTGAACCTAATGGATTTCCAATTTCGAATTCATCAAAAAATTTGAATAGTGAAAATACAAATTCTTCCTCTTTGAATCCAATTGCCTGGCGTTTTTTTGACCAAAATTCAGTTTGTATGATGTTAGTCACATGATTTTCTTCAGTGAGGTTTGCCATAAAATTCACTGTCTCCTCAAATACACTTTTCAATTCAAAAAACATTTGCAGCACTTCTCTTAGAGGTATATCTGGCAGGTATAACTTTTAGGCTAACCAATACCACCTGCAGCAATATCCAAACATATATACCTACGGTATACTCTATAGGTTTGATTAATACGTCAGAATTTTGAAGATATTTCAATCTTAAATATTCTGTTCCCATATTTGATAAAGAATTTTTGAATTCATCGGAACAACAGATCAATAGAGTTGCATTCGAGTCTGAAATATCATATTTTTGTCGAATTGCCATGAATGCTCTTTTGAGACTGCTTAGTGGTTCAGTCCCCAACAGTGTGAGTGATAAATTGAACATGCTTTCGGTTGAATGTCTTATCTGCATATAGTTTACAAATGAAAGTGAATAGTTGAGACTCAATCATTACTGAGAAATTACCAAAATATCTTTAATGTCTGTTTGTGTGTCACGCCTTTACTTCTTGAAAATTATTCACTTCAAATTTAGTATACTAATACTCGTTACACCACAACTTGGCGTGAGGGTGGCTATAATGGATTATAGAGTTCAGCTCCCAGGGTAGGCCGCCAGCTTTTAAACAGTGAAGAAGGGCGTTGGTAAGATGGAGGGTAGAGCGCCACCCGCTTTATCGACCCTGGAGCTTATAAAGATAGCAAACAAAACAGAACGGGAAACATATCAAAACGGTAAATAATTAAATCAAACTCGAACTCAGTTAATATATTATTATTTCTTTCCTTAACATATACACCCTTTCCATATGTTTCAAACTTGGCAACAAAATCCTCTTATACAACTGCAATTCAACAAAAAGTTGAATGATTTTGGCATTCGAGGGGTTACCCTAGAAGGGATTCAAAGTTTTCTGTGCAAGAGGTTACAGTTTGTATCTGTAAAATGTACAAATGAAAACACTCTGAAAACTGTAAATTCAAATTTTCTTACCAACAACATGGGTGTACCACAGGGATCAGTTCTGGGGCCAATACTTTTCCTTTTTTATACCAACGACGTTGACAATATTGCACCGGATATACCGATAATACGTTACGCGGATGATACCACTCTTATAATTTCAGATGAAAGCGACAACATTCTGACCGAGAAGTGTCAAGATATTATTGATTCTCTGGTGAACTGGTTTGAGGAAAACTCTCTATGTTTCAACAGCTCTAAAACGAATATGATGAGATTTCATCATCGGCAGAAAAACAGTTCTGATATTGAAATAAAAATAAAAAACACAACCATATCCACTGACTCAGAAAATGTGAGCTTCTTGGGTATAATTTTGGATAGCAACTTGAATTGGAAAAGTCATTGTTCTTCACTTATTGGGAAGTTGAACTCTCTATGCTTCATGTTCAGAAGTTTGAAATCAATATTAACTTCTAACCAACTTTTGAATATTTATTATAGTCAAGTCGATAGCAGGCTGAGGTATGGCATCTTATTTTGGGGAATGTCCACCCTATCGCCTGATGTATTCATTGCACAAAAAAGAATCGTGAGAGTGATTGCACGTCTCACTTATATGGGGTCATGCAGGAAGGCTTTCAAACGTTTCGGAATTTTATCTCTTTGTGATATTTTCATTTTCGAATCAGCTTTATATGTTTTCAATAATAAAAACAAATTTGTATTAAACTCGCAGGTACATCATCATGATACCAGACAATGTAATAGCTACCATTTACCTCTTTGTAGATATAGTGTTTCTATGAAGCCACCCTTTTACCTATCTCTGAAAATTTATGATAAATTACCTAAAGTTATCACGGGCGCAAAAACAACAAATATTTTCAAACAGAACCTGAAACAATATCTTCTTACAAATACCCACTATAATTTAGATGAGTTTTTCTCCAATAAGTCCTGATCGGAATATGATCATCATTTTGTTGCTTTCAAACTGTTGTCTTGATATTACTGTTGGTGTATATTTTATGTGAACACGTTGTTATCAATTTTTATTGTATTGTATTTTATACTTTTCTCTTTCTGACGAATCCTATATGTATTTTGTACATCAATTGGAAAATAAAGGAATAGACCATAGAATAGAACTTTTTTCATTTGTTGAATATGAAATCCCCCAAGAGTACGGGCAGAAAGCCCTGAGCTCCTGAGGCCACGATATGTCAAATGCGAGAAAATAAAATATATGACTTTTCCACAATGTCCAAATAATCATATGATAACAAACACAATTATTGCGTAAATGAATAGTTGCAACAGCCAATTTACACAGAAGTTCAAGTCTAAGGGGATGGTAAATAATGTAAGGAGCCCAGACTCTCAAGGAAGAAAGAAAGGTGTCTCTTCGATACCTGAGACTTAAGAGTTTCTTCGTTATACTTTACCTTAGATATAGCTATATCGCCAGCTTACACTATATATAGAAAATGGTTTCATGTACATAAATGATCAAAGGATTCATATGTTATCCAAGAGACTCTCAGAGCAGTTCTGACTAAGCTCGTATGGCCTATACGGAGTGATGTCTTTGAACTAGTGCCTCTACCTCTACAAAAGCAAGCTAGAACCTACTCAGTAACTACATAAGCATAAAAGCCTTCACTTTATTCTAATACTTTCCTTTTCAGCAGGTTTGAAGAACCTTTATCTTTGCTGAGATAAATAAAACATCAAAAGCTAGTCATTGATAAGTTATTGGTTACTATCTTAATAGCTAGGCTGTTTCTCCCTCGAGGTGGCCTGAAGACACCCGACAGGTCCTGGAGTTCCAACCCAAGGTCTGCAGTGTTCTGTCGGTGCAACGATAGTGATCGGCTCAACAGCGGGTAGGTAACTACTAACTACTGCTACTACGGTACTAGGCATTCATGCAAGAAATTATAGCTCTACAGCAGTACTAATATGAGGAACAGGAACCCAAATAATAGAAGGCCTAAAACGAAACCATTCATTATAGCTTGGAACTTGATTGGTTCAGTGGGAGTGAGATCTCTGACGATACGTCTGAACAGAATGATCAAACTCAATCTCTGAATGTATGAGCTGTCTCGTTCATGAATAATAACTCACCTTCGATGTCGTGTGGCCTATAGGAGTTTACTTTTGCCTCAAGAAGACAAGATTCAAATCAGTAAGATTCTGTTTTCAATAAGAAATTGAATCCAACAGGTGAGTTGAATGTTTTTCCAGCATCTAAATGCCAAGAATAAAACAATTTTCTATTCTTACAGAAGATGATCTTACTTTGTTAATCCGAATAATCGATAAGTTTGGACATAAATTCCAAAATTAACAAATGGCTACCAAAAGTACCACAAAAAAATGAATCCTCGCGGCAAGACATTCATGGAACAAAGTGGGTCAAATTCATGGATCACAAAATACCTAGAATCCTTAGTGGTCCGGAATTTTATTGGTCAAAGACTGCAGCGCCAACGTGGACAAATCTTGACTGAGCTTGACGACAATCACCAGAGGGCGCAACGCCTATGACGAGAAGCTAACAAGGTTAGTATGAGTTCGAATATACAGTTGGATAATTGTTCGCAAGTGAATGGGAACTGAGTGAATGAAAAGGTATAGAAATATTACAAAGCACTCATGGAAGTATTCATTTCAGGTTCTATTGAGGACAACAACAAGGAGACAGATGATAATTGGATTATGATTAGCAAGATGATCTGTTATGATAATAACTTTGTGAATATTCTTTAATAAAAATTATATCAGTTGAGTTTATTTAATTCACTTAGGGTCATTGAGCTCGGAATAAAGAAATAGAAAAATGAACCCGTAACAACTCCCCCCTTCCCCGGATGAAAGTTTCAAAGTAACTTTCCAAAGATGCCAAGTATAAAAAAAAATATAAATAAAAAAGAATTCTGAATTGATGATAAAAAAAAACTATTATCATTCAGTTTTCGGAGGATGGGCTGTAATATCTTTTGCGTTCCATATGCCCATCGACCTATCGTTCCTATCTACCATATCGTAAGTCCATGGTGAGAGGACCCGACTGATCTTGAATGGTCCAGTGAATTCATTAGCGAGCTTCGCCGTGAATTTTTTTGAAGCGTCGGTCAAAGCGTAATTTCGCTTCCAAACAAGTTGACCAAGGTAAAACTTTTCATTCCGGTGCCTAAGGTTGTATGTCTTCCGACTTCTTTCATAAGCTGCCATAAGCCTTTGACGTATGTCTCGAAAGAGTTCTGCCAACTGAGTTTGTCGCTCCTTTACACCCAGAGTACTCTGTGAGTGGGGTATGGAATCTTCAATTTCATTGAGATCAACTTCTCGTCCGAAGTTCACAAGATTCGGTGTATAACCCGTCACTTCGTGTTTTGCCGAACGCAAAGCGTAGGATACTTTTGCCAGGTACTTGTCCCACTGAGCGTGATTATCCGCGACGTACGCTGTCAATACTATTTTGAGGACTCTATGAGTCCTTTCAACAGGATTCGATTGGGGGTGGTAATTTGCCGTGTACTGAAGTCGGATATTATACTTAATCATGGTGTTCTTGAACAAAGTGCTCTTGAATTGTGCCCCGTTATCAACAATTATTCTCCTGGGAGCACCATAAACTCGCCCTCGGGATATTTTTGGGATAAAATAGCGCCCAATCCATAATCAGACGCATCTCTTTCAACATAAAAGGGTAAGTGGAAGTCGGGACACGCCAATATGGGTGCCGAGACTAGGTGTTGCTTCACTTTATTCAAAGCATCCCCACATTCAGAATCCCAGTTGAATGGTCGGTTCTTCTGTGTAAGCCGGGTCATTGGAGCGACAACAGTCGAGAAGGAAGGGATGAATCGCCTGTACCAAGAGGCAAGTCCAACCACTCTTCTTACTTCCGATACCGTACGAGGAGTAGGGATGTTTAAGATTGCCTCTACTTTTCCTGGATCAACCAAGAGACCAGAAGAATTCACTATACAACCCAAGTATCGTAATTCCTGGCGACAGAAAACACATTTTTCCCTGTTTAATGTGAGGCCGGCATTACGTAGCCGGTTCATTACCTCTTGAAGAACTTCAAGGTGTGTTTTAAAGTCAGGTGTGCAAATAATGACATCGTCCAAATAGACGAATAGAAAAGGCTCCAGATCCGCTCCAACAACCCTATCTATTAATCGTTGCCACGTAGTGGGGGCCGAGTGAAGCCCGAAGGGCATTCGTTTGAACCGAAACAACCCCCGGGTGGGTACCGTGAAGGCGGTTAAAGGACGGGAACTCTCGGCTACAGGTATCTGCCAATATGCGGACTTGATGTCCAATGTTGACAAATATCGGGCATCCCTCATCCTGTCGAGGATGAAACTCACGTATGGAATGGGGTAGGCATCAGGAACACTAACCGCGTTCAACTTCTTGAAATTTACGCAAAATCTCCACCGCCCATCACCCTTCTTCACCATCACAATTGGTGACGACCAATGCGAGGAAGACGGTTCGACAATGTCTTTTGCTAACATATCGTCTAATTCGGCGTTAACCACTTTTTGGAGAGTAGGTGAAATGGGGTAATAACGCTGTTTAATGGGGGTAGCTGTAGTACGAATCTCGTGTTCGACGAGGTGCGTACATCCCAGTCCCGTTCCCATTTTCATAAAAGCCTCATTAACGATATCATCTAGTCTTTGGCGCTGTTCCGCAGACAAAGTGTCAGCATCCTGGATACCCGCAAGCTCCACGCTTGGTGAATCATCCAGCTTGAATGTCCATTCCTTAGCACGTAAGTCCGGAATGATGGCCATAGCTGTCCAAAAGTCAATGCCCAATATCAGACTTTGGGGAAGACTTGGAATGACGAGAGTATTAATACAACGAACTCGATCTTGTAGTTGGATTGGAAGCGAAAGAGATCCAATAACTTCGCAACTTTGTCCGTTTGCTACTGTGCAGCTTTTAGGTTCCTCTCTTTCCAATTTACATATGTCACGCAAACTATTCCAGCCTGATCTACCCAGTACCGTTCTGGAAGCACCACTATCCAACAAACCCCAAAAGTCTCGTCCAAATATAGTTACCTTCAAGTACGGGCGCTCATCACCTCTCGCATGAGCCAGTACAAAATCTAAAATTATTCTTTCATTGAAAGAGGCCTTACCATCATTGTTCGATTGCGACTTATGAGGCAGCTGGCCTACGACTTCTCTTCGCACTCACGTTTTTTGAGCATTTCTAGCAAGATAGTTTTGTTACATTTTCTTGACCGCACTTGAAACAAAATAGCTTCTTTGGTTGACTACATTGTCGAAACTTGTGTCCAGTTTTTTGGCAATTCCAACATAAAGGTGTATTAGTCTGGTCAATTCCTGAACATCTACTGACTGGTTCTGAATAACGAGCGGGACTCGCTGAGATAGCGGAAACATTGCTTGGACGGCGATAGGCTAGGTCTGGTTCTAACAGACTCCGCAAATTCGAAGGTGGTGGACAAAACCTTTGGACTCGCCACTCAGTTTCCTCCACAGATCGAGCTAGTTCAATGAGGGCAGCCATTGAACTTATGCTGTATATCGAGAGTTGAGTCTGAAGGTGGGGTAAGAGGTTTCTTCTTATGATTTGAAAACGATCATCTTCCCGCGGAATGAGTGGTAATTTCTTGAAGAGGTTTTCCATCACTGACACATAGGTGATAACTCGTTCCTGAGCCCCTTGAGTTCTGCACCGAATTTCATCCCATAATCCTTGTTCATAATCATGTGGTTGAAAAGAATTCCGAAGTTTTCCAACCAAATCGTCCCACGACGTAAATGAAATCATTCTATACCACAAAAGAGCATCTTTCTGAAACAATTCTGCCGCTGATTGAAGTAACCTTCCTTTGGAAACACCCCGTGATACTCTTGACTCTTCCACTCTTCCCAGAAAACTAGTTACACTAGTGACGCCGTCGTACTGTAAGTTCCATCGACTAACATCTAAAAACGACCTTTCCACCAAATCGGGTACGTACCTATCCCCATGGAAGGATGCATCTGCCAGATAGGTTCGATTAACATCAGTATGGGAGCCATTCGATGGAGGAGTGAGCTGAAGATGTCTCAATCGGGTCGAAAAGTCGACTGTTGAATTAGCACGGGCGCTATTATCCCAAAGTCTTTCAGGTGCTCTCGGTATTTTTTCGGCTCGGTCTTCAAATCGAACAGACTGGATAGATGAACGGAGCCTGGCGGAATCTCTTCCCTCAGATGACAACGTAATCCTTCTGTTGATTCGACTTACTGGCTCTTCCATCGATTGGAATAATCCCAGCGGTTCCATCTCTCTTCTTTCTTGATATCTAGATTCCGCTGTGCTTGAAGAAATCACACGGTTTTCTGTTGCAAGAGGTCTCAGATTCGTAGGCTCCAATAAATTCAAATTTTCCGATTGATTCCATGTTCTTGCGTGGTTTGCATTATCCCCACTAAACTCAGGTTCTAATAAATTTCTTATGTTGTATTCAGACAAGGTATGATTTTGATAATTTGGTTCTGTACATACTACCTCAGGAATGAGTGGTATTGACTCACTCAAAGATGTAGGTGCCTGTAAAGGAACATCTTCAGACAATGAACCTTCTATCACGTGACGCACATCCATTAATAACGTATCGCACTAATCAGAAAAAACCTTACGCCTGGATGCTTGAGGAGCATCACATTTGATCAGCCGTAACCGTAACCTTAAGTGTAACAACCGCGAAAAAATTCTATTGAATTCATTATCTTTATTGGTCATATCAAAAAATTGAATTGATTGAGCTAAATCACCTAATTTTCCTTCGCAAAGTGAAAATTCATATTCCGGCTCTAAATTTACTGACTCCGGAGGCGTCATTTCTCCTTCGCGTTCCAATCTCAGAATTTTACGGAAGTTAGAACGTTTTTCCGCAACCGTTCCCGAAATAGTGTCAAATGTGGAGAACCGTCATCAAATAATTCAAAATCCATTCAAGCAAATAAATGAATTGAAAGATGTTTCAACCTCAACTTCAATATTTTAGAACAAAAACACCCAGTATTCAGAATTCCATCTTTAATAATCCAAGTTCATAGACATCAAATTGATACGATAACAGGATATGGGAATATAGAACAATCTCGAAATTCGTAAACTTGCACGGATGCGCGCTAGGCATTTCACCTTGGTATGGTGACCGGAGCAAAGTTGCAACCTCAGCAGATGAATCTTTATAAATATTGAGGGAGGTCAAGATTCACTATTCATTATTCAGAAATTAGTCAGTATTCATTGATCACTCTTCAGAGACGGTCTCCAGAGAATTTTTCCGCAATGCAGCACATCTCCTTATCGACGATCCTGCTAGGAAGCAGTATAATGTAAGGTTTAGTATTTCTTTATATTTTTTCAAATAATTCATGTCCAAAGTATTTTTCTTCATATTTTTTGTAATAAACATTCAATTAAGTTTTGAAATGAGTCGTTTTCATTATTTTGTATTAATGACAGTTGGGTGAAACAGCGAAAAATCCTCTCGTAATAAGCCAAGCGAGTACTGAGTTGCGACATTTGGTGGAGGCGCCTTGCTCGTTCTTGGAGGCTTCATTCTCCATAATGGGCCTGTAAAACAATTTTTTTCATATAAGAAGTTGAATTGTTAAAGTCTTAATGATAATTTGTTGTATCTGGCTGAAAAGTGAACAACCCTGGTGAATTTTTCTTGTTTTTTAAAATGATCAGAGTAGGTATCTGTAACGGATTGAAGTTTTTTTTTGCACAAATTTTTTTTTCTACAAAGTTTTTTCTGGTTGAAACGATGTTGTGTTGATAAATGTTTTCGTTTTTTTTGTTTTTTTTTCTCTCTTTTCTTCAATTATTGAATATTTTTTTGGTTGTTGAATTTGTAGCATGATTTCAATACATATAAAGCCTAATTTGTCGAAACATACTTCGCAATACCAATAAACAGTAATTTGAATTAAATTTCTTACATCTAGGAGTTTTTTGCACATGATAACCCTTCTTGCCGTGTTATTTTTTGACGGAATTTTTTTTTCGATGAAGTATTACCCAATGTATACCAATTTTCCTGAATATTTTCTTTAACTTTCATCAAGCAAAATTTTGACAAAATCAGAAAAAAAATATCTCGTGCATTTTTCATTCAAAGGACACTTTTCAATAACAATCGACTTTTTTTTATCAATTATTCTTCACAAAAATGAAAATGTATCCTATTTTTTAGACCTCATTAGTTGGGATGGTATGTTTCGAATCAATGGAAGGTCTAGAAGTATTTCTATCAATTAAAGTCCTCAATATATGTGCTATCATCTGATTTTTTATGAGATCTATCCTTTTTTTTCCATACATTTTTTTCTATATGGAGCGCTCTACTATTTGCTTTTTTCATTAATCAAGTTATATTTAGTTAATTAATTCTTCATTGCAATATCAATCATATTTTTTAAACGTATTGAACATTAGGTTTCGATAAAATAATCAACTAAAATTCAAATAGTGATATAGCTCTGATATTTCATTGTTCTCGGGAACCAGCTAGCTGTAAAGATGAATCAAGTAATTCAATTAAATTATATGACAAATAAAAGGCAGTGACGATTTCAAAAATGTTTTCAGTAATAGATGGAGCTGAAAATTTCCTGACAATAGACATTGAAGCTATTATTTCTCGCTTCAATTCAATCGATTTTTCCTCAAAAGTTTAAATTACCTTACTAAAAGCTCCCAATTTATTCGAGTGTCATTCTTTTTTGTATAATGCTAGTAATTTCTTGTGTCAATATTTTTCAATTTTTCTGTTATAATTCAAATATCTCTAAAAAGTGTGCTTACTAATAGCTGAAAATAATGTTTGCTATAGGTATGCAATTTTTTTTTCTCAATGAAGGGTCGTCTCATCAAGAAATTACTCATAATTATCTCGAAATCATTTATGGCTTTCAGAATTGACGAGAATTTATAGAATATATGCTGCATTTTCTGAATATGGAAGGTTTCAATTTTTTTCCGACATTTTTCCATTTTCAACTATTCAGTAAATATCAATCGACTCAAAAAAGGCTCATTCTTCCACCTAAATAGTCATTTAATGATAAAGACCATAAGAAATAGCAATAATGTAGTTCAAAATAGTTATTATCAGATATTAGTTATCAAATAATTTTACTTATATGTATCCTGCAACTTCATTTTTTTTTCGGAAATCGGTGAAAATGAATAACAAATAATAATGTCTTCTTTTGGTATCGAAAAAAATTGATCAAAATATTATCTTTTGGCATTTCTGAATTTTTATCCAGCTCTCTACTTTTTGCCGAGAACTCAGTGAACGGCATTCCTATTATGTTGATCAAAGCAAAATTCTTGGATTGTCGTACTTCAATATGAAAGCTGTTGGACTAGGTCAGGTTTCTGGCAGCTGGGCTCGCAGACACTGAGCATTAATAATGAAAGATGAACATTTTTCCCACTACCATGATAGCGATGCAGATAATGAATTTTTATCAATCTCAGGTATAATTTGGTTATATATTTATGAAACATGGAAAAATTTACCCTCGAACCCCCTTATAACGATCTTTTTTCCTTTATTATATGTTGAGGATGAAAAATAATAATAATAATGTTGAAGCATAACTTAAATATAATAGTTTTGTAATAATTTGATAGTAGTAGTTCAGATAGTGATACATTGAGTCAAGAATCCTAAATATAGTAAAAACACAATTAGAGAAAATCCCCTCGTTCATGAGTAACCAAACATTATTATATCTTTCATAACTATCACTGAATGATTACTATACGATATTGGGGCATAAATTTAATCCAAGAAGTATTTGAAGTCATTTGTTGTTGAAAAACGCTATAAATTGAAATTTGGAGATTTGAGAAGGAGATTGATCATTCGTATGACTGTCCTAACTCTCTGAGATTGTCAAGACAAAGACTCACCCTTATGTTTTGTCAATCAGGAAAGTGAACAGGAGGCGTGAAGGTATATCTAACAGTCTCAAATCAAAATTTGACGATTTATCAGTGCATCTCAACAACTGGTGGGAAGTGATCTTGAAGTGGTAAATAAAAATATTCACGCATGGCAATTAAAACCTTCTTCTTTACTTTTGAGAAGTAAATTATGTATTTATGTGTGCAACCGGAGAGTATGAATTAATAATGAGTAATGTAAAGTTTGACTTCCTAAGAATTATGATGAGTGATGATGAAATGAGGATTATTATATGAAGATAAAGAGAATATATGTAGGACAATATAGGAGAAATTATTGTCCAGTTGGTAACAAGAATGTTACTGTGTCATAAGGGAATTATGGAAGATGATCCAGAAGGGTTGAATAATTGCTTATCAGTTGTATTAGTGTTGTATTAGTAAGGTGTGCGTGGGAAACTTGGCAGAATTACCCTAAGCCTGGGTTGAAAGTTTTCCTATGCAGATACTTTATGAAATGAATAATGAGTTTATGAAATGAAATGAATAATGAGTTCATGAGGTGAAAAATATAAGATATATGATGAGTAGATATGATGATATTAATGGAAGAAGTCAAAGGATTAATTCTATACAGTTGCACATATTTTTTTTAGAAAGAATACATTTTGTTGAGATAGTGAGAGCCATGCAATTTGAAAAACGTTCCATGTCAGTGATACTTAGTTATTAATTTCCACTCAATATCCAACATCAATACGACTTATGAAACAAGATAAACAGTAACACACTATTTTTGGTTTTGTATTTTCATTGAGACCAATTGAAAGAGATGGGGGAGAAACGCTATCAACTTGCAATTTTGTTTTGTTTTGATTAAATAAGGGGGTTAGATATATTTGTTGATTGCAAGGGTAATGTCACCTGTGAATAAAAGGAAGAGTAGAATTAGACAGAGAAACATAACACAATAGAGTTAGAAAGTGGGACAAAAAGGAATGTAATGATCTCAAATGATTTGACTTGAGGTCCCAATCATTTTAGGTTTGGACTTTGTACTAAGAAGTATCTATAAAGCCGGGTCCACATTAGTAAAAATTTACGTTGTGCGGGGCATTCGGCACAAATTTTTATGCAACATACAAATTTATGCGAGTGTGGACGTTTTCGCACGTGTTCGCCGCACACAAAGGTACGCAAAATTTTTCGCCGCATTCAACGCACGCCATCCGTGGCTTGTCGGTTTTTTTTGGAGATCAAAGGAATTTGCGTCACAAAATCGTGCAATTGTGGACGTATATTTCCAGAACGCAGTAATTTCATCAAGTGTTATTGTCATTGTTTTGCTTTGGTGTTCTGTTGGTAGATATTGAAATCAGAGAGTGCCTATGTCTGATAATTTAATAATGAAAAGGAAATGGGCTGCTTTCCTTGTTATGCACCATCTTATCATCAAAAAGGAAAAAGAGAAAAACAAAAAATATGAGGCGGTATTGGATAAGGCATCTGTATCAAAACAGAAAACAATTAGACAGCATTGAATTAGTGAATCTATTATCCTTGGATGAGAGTACTGGTCATTTTAAAAAAATTTTGCGGATGGCACCAAATGATTTTGAGTTTTTAATAAATAAGATTGGACCGAAAATTGCCAAAATGGATACAAAGCTTAGGAAAGCCATCCCTGTAAAAGAAAAATTAGCTCTCACACTACGTTTTCTGGCAACGGGGGATTCATATGCAAGCCTTCAATATCTTTTTAAAATATCTAAACAAAGCATATCACTCTTCGTTCCAGAAGTGTGCA
This sequence comes from Zygogramma bicolorata, assembly GCA_032362365.1. Lineage (NCBI taxonomy): Eukaryota > Metazoa > Arthropoda > Insecta > Coleoptera > Chrysomelidae > Zygogramma > Zygogramma bicolorata. The sequence goes on from JAVJAQ010003082.1 coordinate 162,956, forward strand.
GTGCTTCAATTGACGAATTGAAGGATTATGTTAAGGTAAGTAATAAGATTTGATTGATGCTTTTGCCATAACAGAAAACACTTTTTAATAAAACGAAACGTAAAGTAGAATTCACATCATCTCAAACATATAATTGATTAAAGTTTAGTGAAATAAACAAAGTCTTGTAGTTCTGCTGCTACTGCTTCTGATGTAGTATGACTGACTGAGGATTGTGTATTTGCGTGTCCATAATTGGAATCCAAAACCTCGTTCGAAAATGGTGAACGAGTGGATTCATGTGAATACAATGATCCAGGACTTGACGTATTGCACTTTTCCATCTCGGCGTCAAATATCAACTGATTTATTTTATGAACTAAAATTGCCTTGGTTCGGTGATCAAAGGTGTTAAGTCGGTCCGCCACATATTTTGCAAATATCAATGATGACTCGTCTGGTGGTATCGGCTGCTGCAGAAACTGAAAAGCCTTTTCAATGCGAGGGTCTTCCTTTTCTGTAGTTTTTGCTCGTTTTCTTTTAGATGTCGAAGGTTTGACAAAAGATTTGGATGTTGATGCTTCCTGAGTATTGTCAGTCACCTGAGTCACCTCTATTGATTTTTTTCTTTTCGAAGTGCCTGGAGCAGGGGGCTCAAGGGTTCGTTCAATATTATCTCCAAGTTCTGGAAATGCCGGGGTTTCCTGGTGCAAATGTACTTCGCTCTTGACTTCGCTAATTTCACTATCATCAGTTGTTTCACTCTGAAAAAAACACGTAACGCGTTATTAAATATTTAATTAATTATTATTTATCCTAATTGCAGATGCCGACAACGCCAGATGAATGGTTAACTGTTGCAGAAGCGTTTGAGACAATGTGGAACTTTCCAAATTGTGTAGGTTCTATGGATGGAAAACACATACACCTTCAAGCACCGATAAACAGTGGAAGTGAATACCATAACTATAAGGGATTTTTTAGCATCGTGTTATTCGCATTGGTCGATGCAAATTACAACTTTATGTATGTTGACATTGGATGCCAAAGAAGAATTTCAGATGGTGGGGTTTTTCAAAACTCTGATCTTCATCATAAAATTGCAGGTGACACACTAAACTTGCCGCCAGCAAAACCTCTTCCCGGAAGGCAAAACGATATACCTCATGTATTCATAGCAGATGACGCATTTCCACTTACTGAACATATCATGAAACCATATTCAGGAGCACACCCAAGAGGATCAATTGAAAGAGTATTCAATTACAGGCTAAGCAGAGCTCGAAGAGTTGTTGAAAATGTGTTTGGAATTATGTCGTCAGTGTTTAGGGTGTTGCGAAAACCCCTTCTTCTGGAGCCTAATAAAGCACAAGTAGTTGTTATGGCAGTAGTATGCTTGCACAATTATTTAAAACAAAGTAAGACGTCAAAGAACATTTATATTCCTCCTGGAATGGTTGACTCGGAAGAGCAAGGCCACCTAATGCAAGGGAGCTGGAGACATGGTGGTGATTGCTTTGGAAATATGCGAAATTTGCCACGCCGAGCGACTATCACTGCTAAAGATATTAGAAAGGAGTTTGGAGAGTATTTTACAACTGTAGGTGTTGTTCCATGGCAAAATGAATATTCATAAATAATGTTAATTTGTGAATGCGTCAATAATAAACTGCTTAATACATGCATGTATAGGTCTATTAGTTCTACTTACATCATTTATTTTTTCCGAGCTAATGGTTTGTCGTGGATCGTCCTTTTCCATAAGAAATGCGAAACTGTTGAAGGCAAACCAATCCGATCTATATATATCTTTTGCACCTAAAACAATTTGTATATTAATTTTATTACTTAAATTAATTAAAAACAAACTTACCTTTGCCGGTTCCCATCGTCTTTCGTGCTTTCGCTTTTTCTCTGCGAAATGAGCCCAGCAGGCTCGATATTTTCTTTTTTGCGTCTTCTACATCTATATTTAAAGCTGTAGCGACTTCGTCCCAAGCATCATTTTTTTTAATTTTATGGAAATACCACTTATCTGTTGGGTCCCATAACATCCTGTGTTTTTGATATTCTTGAATTAACTGGACACTGTCCTCTTTGTTTAAATTCATTTTTGTTTATTTTCTCGATGTACTAACTCGGTAGGTACCGCGAAAAACCTAAATTCAACAAAAACAATCCACCACACAACTTCGCACACGTGTTGAGCAGGGACGCACGGCGCACAACGTAAAAATTTGTGCAGGGAAGTTAACCAATTTGCGACGCAAATATTTATGGCGAATCCTCAATTCAACACACAACGCAAATATTTACTAATATGGACCCGGCTTAAGAGTATAGTCAGTTATATACCTAGTAATATAAAATTAAAGAAATATGTAGAAAAGAGAAATATTAATACTTTCTATTGTAATTAAAGAATACTTACTGCAAATAATCTTTTTCATGTATCACGGGACATCACGGAGGCACACACCAGGAACAGGCACTGATACGGAGGCAAGGAACGGTCCACCCATAGACGGAGTCCAGAACGACACCACCCCGCATCCCATTCTTCAACCCCAGAAGGAAGGCCAGACCACAATATACTACATGCCAGATGTTCCTCGAGCCTGAAAAATGCTCCACTACAAATGATGTCGAGACACCTGCTCAGGATTGACCCAGCAACAAGCATGGTACCTGTACCAAGTCGAACTCACCTGCGAAAACTACCAGTAAAGTGTCCAGGAGTCCTGACCATACTCTGTATGCAGCTATCCGTTAAAAGTTGGAAAATATGCCAATTTTGTTCCATTTCACTCACAATCCACAGACGAAAAGACCAAAATGGAGTCCGAAGCGTGCCGAATCAGCATCCAGGTAGCAATTTGCAATGGAATATGCAATTTGCTTGATCGACAATTTTGCCATTTCAACAATTCCAACGTCAACCAACCATGTCTGCCGCTGTCTTAAAATTTTGCGGGAAAGGAGTAGTTCACGACTTCTTCACTGGTGTGACATAAGCTGCACGGAACACCACTAAATCAACCGATGGGCGCATTCGATGCCAGCAAATCCATCAACGAGTAGCTAGGCAGCCGACAGCCGTTACACGATAGAAAAAGATGTCTAATGGGAGAATTTTACCGATTTGAAATCAGGCCCCAGATGCAAAGTCCACGAGAGGAGCACGACATCATCAGTCATTCTAGTATACTACGAGGTCCCAAAGTCCCAGGCTGTACATGGGGTACAGTGTTTTCGCCGTTGGCAACACTGCATGCGGAGACCTGCCACTGAGGGAGCCAAGAGCGTACGACACGGGAACAACTTCCACGAACTGATGTACAGTGCCAGTGCCGGACTCAGTTTTTTTGTGCCACGTGAGAACTCATACCCGAATAATTGATTCGAAATATAATGTCGGGACATCTATATTTTTTCTCTAGGAATAAAAATAAGTATTTATGTTTTAAGTTGTGGAAATTTTCAATTTCATATATCTTTTAATCAATTTCCAATTCGAAGCTGGGGTCCAGCTTTACTAAGGAGGGGAGATGTGTCATATATTGAAAATAAAAGGTCTCATATAAAGATTTATCTTCACATTTTCAAAATTATCGACCTGAAAATGAATTTGGGAATCGAGTCATTATTAATATAATTCATCATTTTTCAATTCAATATTTCATTCCAAAATAAATCATTCACGCATGTTATATTATTCAGCTGTAATAGTAGTATTTATATCCGGCGAATTTCCAAGTTCAACGTCGTAAGTAACTTTGTTTTTCATATTTTGTCACGTTTTAGAACGGAACCAAAGACGTGAGTGGACGTATAATTGGAAACGGCTGAGACTGACAATGATTTCTGATCATTGATCATCGGCAGGGGCAATCTACTTTGTAGATCATTCTTCGGCTGACCTTCAATCATCATACGCCGTTTTTTTTGTCCCGCACACTTCCTGAGTTGTGCTCGCCGAGTGTCTCGCGCACGAAAACAATTTCTTTTTTGTTGGCGCAGGTTCCAGGCCATTATACTACCTCATATCCACCCCAACTGAATCCGGTAGTTCAGACCTTTTTTCTCGGCATCTGAGTTGAGGTTTTCCACCGGACCCTCAAATTTCGTTGGGCAAAGGTTTCTCAGCCCTCAGAACAGCTGTGCCTGGTGAGTGATCGATATGCTGAAGCATTCAAGACTTTTTTGTCTGACAACGCCGGTGCTGATGAACCATTATGCAACGTTCCTCCCTCGATGTCGAACCACAGGAGATTTCTGCTTGCACTAGACCTGAAGGTACAACCTTTTCCTTCAAAACACCTCGAGGGCACTGCTCATCGAAGTCAATGGCAATCTTAGAAAAATCAACAGAGGGGGGACACCTCAAGCAGACAAAACAGAGGATGGTGAGAGCGGTTCACGACGTACAATAACAAATGGACGAGGTAACATATTTGAACCTATACGCTGGTCGCATCAAATATTTGACAGCACGTGGCAATCTATAACTAACAACTCCAACATTTTGGAATGGGTTCAGAGATATAAAATCCATTTTTATACTCTACCTTATGAAAAACTGGCACCTGAACCCCGACAATTCCACCCAGCCGGCTAAACCTCTATTGTGAGAGTTTAGCTATATATATTACTGGAATTTGACTACATTGAACCAGCCGTCAATGTCAAGAGCAATTTTTGGTTCAGCTATTTTCTCAGGTTTGAGTCTTACTGATAGCTATAGATTTTTTTTTGAATCTGAAACATTTGCATGAATTCATCACAGCCCCTCACTCGGAGCTGTGAAAAATCTGATGTCTGAAAATTGTTTTGTCAGTGGATTCGACAGATGCCGATAAACATAAGAAGTATTTGCGATTCCAATCTAGACACAAAATTTTTGAATTTAAATTTTTTGTGTTTCGACTCATCTTTGCACCTTATATATTTAAACAAAATTCTCAGAAACGGTTATACATTTTTCGAGTTCGAAAATTTTTTGTATCTGTAGCTATTTAGACGACATTTTTTTCAATTAGTATTACCAAGATGGAGTGTTCAGGAAACATCCAACAAATTTGAGGTATCTTGGTAACCATTAGGATTCTATATTAATGGAAAATAAATTCATTCGATACTTGATTTCGGTTTGCCTTGTGGTTGAATATAGGTGGCCGTCTACAAAATTATTTGAGGAGCACCGATGTATAACCTTGCAGACGGATCGAGGAGATTTTGATAATGTAAATTTCCACACAGTGTCACAGTGACTTTTTATGTTGGGCAACTAGAAGGTAAAACAAGGCCTGAATTTTCTAGAATATTACATGCAACAACGAGAAAGCCAAAGGTTTCAGTGAAGCAGGCCAAACTTCACATCATTGTTCAAAACCTTCAGACAGTTCTCCTCAAACTGTCACATTTTGTCGCATAGAGACAACAAAACCGTCAACGCGCAGATCAACCGGATGTGTGGAATGACGCACCCAAACCTCAACGGACTGGCTGGTGATATTTGGAAGTGGTGTGAAGAATTGAGCATAATGATATTCAGGAACTTGAGTTTTCTGGTGGACAATATATATATGTGTATATATATGTGTGTATATATGTATGTGTGTATATAAGTATGTGTGTATATATATATATATATATATATATATATATATATATATATATATATATGTGGATATGTGTATATAATTATCAACTGGTGATGTTCGTCTCATAAATAAGTTCGAAATATGAGTTTATAGCAGATCAAATGCCATGATGTGTCACCTTCGGAATGCAATATCGAGAATACGCCTTCCAAGAGCGGGCCAAAAATTTCGATAACCTGAAGTTGATCTGTTTACTAACTACTCCAACACATAGGGTAAAACATTTTTATCTTTACAGCCAAACCCCATAAGTTATGCAACTGATGTATTACATTAACTTGGTCTGACACAAACATTTGTGCTTTCCCAATCATCACCACTTCCACTTTCTCCCTAGAATATTGAAAATGATTGAAGGGGACAAAGTTGGTTTCCACCAATTGATATCAATTTTGAATTCCATTATATTGTATTTCGAACAACGATATATAATTTTTTCAGTTTCGTTTAAGCACCTACATCCACTGTGGTGCCATCTCACCTGGGTGAACCGATTTTGTCTGGCATCCATTTTCCAGGAGAAAAACTGAGGGGTGAACCTTCAGCGATTCTGATATCATCACTGATTGCAAATACGATGAAACCATACAATGTATTTTCGTCTCATTGGTGGATATTTTTGAAGGAGATGTGGATAAGGTAGATCGTCCCATGGGTGCAGCCAGGTAAAAATTTTAGTACTAGAAAATAACATAGATCAGCTTAAAATCTGATATCTCATGCAGGTAACTATGATACAATGGAAATGTTTCAGAGGGTTATTTTCAAAATACGATCCACTTTCCTGCCGATATGAGAAAATCTGGGACCCTTACCAAGTGTTGACCAAATTAGAAAAATCGGAAAACCTCATTTTGAAAAATATACCACAAACTTATTTACGATGCAGAAAAATTCTAAGTCGTCTCCACAATTCAATATTCAAAAGATGTCAGGAAGGTGATTCAGTACATGTTTCAAACCTACATAGGTTCATCATCAGCTGAATTTACATTCAATTATGGAGATGAAAAAACTGATTGTTATGGTTGCTCTAAAGCTTGCTAAAGCGTACAAATATGATTCAAAACAGAATGAGTAGCATTTTTATTGTATGATCAGAAAAAAAAAAGTGTCGCCCTTCAGAGGTCGAATCTTCCGCAGAAAATGCATGACGAGGCCTTTTGGCGTGTGAGTCCCAGCACGGAGGCTCGATGGGAAGTTGAACCCGAGTCTTCCTGCTTGAGGGGCAGACGTGCTTGTCTCTTCACTGCCGAGAACCAAATTATCCACAGAAGACCAAGAGAGCAACAACCACAAACATGTGTTTTTTCTCACCATTTTCCACGGTGAAACGTGAATTGTGTATGACATCCACGATTATCGATTAAAAAACCGCACACATTCAATTAGGTTTTTTTCTCATTTTTACTTATAAAAATCCTCATCACCCAGCTTCACCTCAGCTCTTCAGCCGTTTGCTGGAAATGAGTCTGCAATTTGGTGGTGTTGATACTGATCAATTCAAAGGCCACAGCACAAGACATGCTGCCACTTCTGCGGCCAACCAAATCGATTTGAGCACGGACACCATACGATCAAATGTAGGCTGGTCCGAAAAATAAAATACTTTTGGTAAATTCTACATAGACCAGTAATTACAAATGGTACATTTGCGGATTACCTCCGCAATTTCATTAAACGAGTGTACGTTTTCTGGTTATTTGAGTTTTGCAACATCAAATTGTATTAGCATTCAAATACTGTCTGTATCAAATTCTTAGTTTATAGTGGTGAATTATATGAAGAATAAACAGTTCATTTAGACTACTTCATTAGTATGAGATCAGTCTGAATAAAATTTTGATCGCCTTTTAATAATTCTTCAAACATCTACAAGGTGATCTATTCGAATTATTTGATGACGGTTCTCCACATTTGACACATCTCCCCTCCACGATGAAGCTGGCCCCCAGCTTCCTAGGTGATAACATCAAAAAAAGAAACGAATAGAAATATTGGGCCTGTCATAAGGAACCAATAAACTGTGAAAGCTTGTTTAAACATAAATCAAAAATTTACTCTAAGGTCAAAGAAGAAAGTTTGTAAGTGATTTACTATTTTTTGTCGAATAAACTTCAATGTATGGTATGTGAACCCTACCAGTTAGATTATACAGTCATTTTTTTATATATGATGTTCGTCATTAGTAACATAACCTAGCTATAAGAATATGAAATTATCATGAGAGAACTTACTGCCGTTATTTCTCTCTTGTTTCATGCAATCGAGACACCACCACATTCCAAGGCACTACGAGCAGTCAAAACTCCATCAGCCTGTTCCAGTTTTCCAATCCAAAGTACAGCCAGCAGACTACCAAAGAGAGCTTGAGGAACTACGGAAACATGAAGTTCAATCATCATGGCTCAAAGGAATGGACTTCAGGAATTTTTCAGTCACTTTCACTAGTACAATATTCAACCAGGAACACATACTTGTGCAAGTGGGCAGACAATACGGAGTCAATTGAGTACGAGGACAATCCAATTCTCAGGAAGCCTACTGAGGAAATATTTCACAAAAATTTATGAAAAAACGCTATTTTCATAAATGCTGACACAGCAAAACTTACCAGTTCACAAATGATGATGTCTGAAATATCCCAAAGAACTGGAAGAAGTGAATCTCTATAATCCAGGGCCTTCAACAACTCGATTACACTATTACACCATAAACACAAATATATAAAAGTGTAAAACCAATATATTTCAACGAAGGAAAAATGCCGCTGAATATTCACCTACTCATCAAATTCAAAATACTCGATGAGAGGTGTACGTCATATGGCATGTCAAGTGTAAACTCTTCTTCTCTATTCTCTATAATCCGAATTGAGAACAGACATGGAACAGAATGACAGATTCATCCCACAGAAACCATAATAATGTTCTGTGTGTGAATTCGAGAAAACGCAAAGCAACACGTAATTATAGTCCAGTCCACTACTACGTTGCCGATGTTACCATCCAGTTGAGTCGAAGTAGCTGAGCAGCCGTCAACCAGAGCAAGATGCGAACTTCGAACCAATACATGGAGTGCTGTGCGGAACGATGGATGGGAGTGACTCGAAGACAAAGTTCAGTGCCGGACTATGACAATATTGGTGTGGGAACTCATAGTTGCAAAATAAATTGGACAATATAGTTTTTCTTAATTTTATGGAGCACGTAATTTGTAATTAATGTTCATTGTTACGTTTCATACCATTTGTGGTTCTTATACGAAACTATTATTTTTATTAAGTATTAAGTTTCATTTGAATTTTCATTTCAATTTCGATCTTTTCGTTAATTTTTTTGATGTTATCACCTAGGAAGCTGGGGGCCAGCTTCATCGTGGAGGGGAGATGTGTCAAATGTGGAGAACCGTCATCAAATAATTCAAAATCCATTCAAGCAAATAAATGAATTGAAAGATGTTTCAACCTCAACTTCAATATTTTAGAACGAAAACACCCAGTATTCAGAATTCCATCTTTAATAATCCAAGTTCATAGACGTCAAATTGATACGATTACAGGATATGGGAATATAAAACAATCTCGAAATTCGTAAACTTGCACGGATGCGCGCTAGGCATTTCACCTTGGTATGGTGACCGGAGCAAAGTTGCAACCTCAGCAGATGAATCTTCATAAATATTGAGGGAGGTCAAGATTCAGTATTCATTATTCAGAAATTAGTCAGTATTCATTGATCACTCTTCAGAGACGGTCTCCAGAGCATTTTTCCGCAATGCAGCACATCTCCTTATCGACGATCCTGCTAGGAAGCAGTATAATGTAAGGTTTAGTATTTCTTTATATTTTTTCAAATAATTCATGTCCAAAGTATTTTTCTTCATATTTTTTGTAATAAACATTCAATAAAGTTTTGAAATGAGTCGTTTTCATTATTTTGTATGAATGACAGTTGGGTGAAACAGCGAAAAATCCTCTCGTAATAAGCCAAGCGAGTACTGAGTTGCGACAATAGGAAAACTTCTTATCTGTAACTCATAAGTTAATTCGTCTCCTAAAAATCTATTGACGTCCATTATGAAAATTAATCAACAATCCCCCCTCTTACTTGAAAAAGAAAAAAAAACTACACCTACACCGTTAGCCGAACACACTACCTGCCAAACACCGAAACCGAAAAAAACAAAACGTCATGACCTATCCTAGGGTCGTTCAAGCAAGCAAGAACAAAAATGTAGATACCTATATGAATTGTTCGAAACCAAGGGAGAAAGTGCAATGTTAAGGAAAATAAAGCAGAAGAAAGTAACGTTTGGGCGCCACTTGTCACGCCTTTACTTCTTGAAAATTATTCACTTCAAATTTAGTATACTAATACTCGTTATACCACAACTTGGCGTGAGGGTGGCTATAATGGATTATAGAGTTCAGCTCCCAGGGTAGGCCGCCAGCTTTTAAACAGTGAAGAAGGGCGTGGGTAAGATGGAGGGTAGAGCGCCACCCGCTTTATCGACCCTGGAGCTTATAAAGATAGCAAACAAAACAAAACGGGAAACATATCAAAACGGTAAATAATTAAATCAAACTCGAACCCAGTTAATATATCATTATTTCTTTCCTTAACATATACACCCTTTCCATATGTTTCAAACTTGGCAACAAATCCTCTTATACAACTGCAATTCAACAACTCTTTTTATATGTTGAATATGAAATCCCCCAAGAGTACTGGCAGGAAGCCCTGAGCTCCTGAGGCCACGATATGTCAAATGCGAGAAAATAAAATATATGACTTTTCCACAATGTCCAAATAATCATATGATAACAAACACAATTATTGCGTGAATGAATAGTGGCAACAGCCAATTTACACAGAAGTTCAAGTCTGAGGGGATGGTAAATGATGTAAGGAGCCCAGACTCTCAAGGAAGAAAGAAAGGTGTCTCTTCGATACCTGAGACTTAAGAGTTTCTTCGTTATACTTTACCCTAGATATAGCTATATCGCCAGCTTACACTAGATATAGAAAATGGTTTCATGTACATAAATGATCAAAGGATTCATATGTTATCCAAGAGACTCTCAGAGCAGTTCTGACTAAGCTCGTATGGCCTATACGGAGTGATGTCTTTGAACTAGTGCCTCTACCTCTACAAAAGCAAGCTAGAACCTACTTAGTAACTACATAAGCATAAAAGCCTTCACTCTATTCTAATACTTGCCTTTTTAGCAGGTTTGAAGAACCTTCATCTTTGCTGAGATAAATAAAACATCAAAAGCTAGTCATTGATAAGTTATTGGTTACTATCTTAATAGCTAGGCTTATCTGTTTTTCCCTCGAGGTGGCCTGAAGACACCCGACAGGTCCTGGAGTTCCAACCCAAGGTCTGCAATGTTCTGTCGGTGCAACGATAGTGATCGGCTCAACAGCGGGTAGGTAACTACTAACTACTGCTACTACGGTACTAGGCATTCATGCAAGAAATTATAGCTCTACAGCAGTACTAATATGAGGAACAGGAACCCAAATAATAGAAGGCCTAAAACGAAACCATTCATTATAGCTTGGAACTTGATTGGTTCAGTGGGAGTGAGATCTCTGACGATACGTCTGAACAGAAGGATCAAACTGAATCTCTGAATGTATGAGCTGTTTCGTTCATGAATAATAACTCACCTTCGATGTCGTGTGGCCTATAGGAGTTTACTTTTGCCTCAAGAAGACAAGATTCAAATCAGTAAGATTCTGTTTTCAATAAGAAACTGAATCCAACATGTGAGTTGAATGTTTTACCAGCATCCAAATGCCAAGAATAAAACAATTTTCTATTCTTACAGAGGATGATCTTACTTTGTTAATCCGAAAAATCGATAAGTTTGGACATAAATTCCAAAATTAACAAATGGCTACCGAAAGTACCACAAAAAATTGAATCCTCGCGGCAAGACATTCATGGAACAAAGTGGGTCAAATTCATGGATCACAAAATACCTAGAATCCTTAGTGGTCCGGAATTTTATTGGTCAAAGACTGCAGCGCCAACGTGGACAAATCTTGACTGAGCTTGACGACAATCACCAGAGGGCGCAACGCCTATGACGAGAAGCTAACAAGGTTAGTATGGGTTCGAATATACAGTTGGATAATTGTTCGCAAGTGAATGAGAACTGAGTGAATGAAAACGTATAGAAATATTACAAAACACTCATGGAAGTATTCATTTCAGGTTCTATTGAGGACAACAACAAGGAGACAGATGATAATTGGATTATGATTAGCAAGATGATCTGTTATGATAATAACTTTGTGAATATTCTTCAATAAAAATTATATCACTTGAGTTTATTTAATTCACTTAGGGTCATTGAGCTTAGAATAAAGAAATAGAAAAATGAACCCGTAACATGTGGAGGAAACGAAGCAAGAGGAATATTATCCTCATTTTCTGTCTCAGAGGAATGTATATGAATATTAAGGAGTTCAGTTTTATCTTTTTTAGAAGTTGAACTTGAGTTAAATTTTCCGAAAAAGATGTAGTTTCAGAGAAGCTTCAAATGTTTTTTATATGAATTTAGAGAAGTGAAATTTCTGTAACAGTTTGGTTCAACACATTTATACATGAAGTGGTATTATAATTAGGTATGAAGCAATTTCAAATGATCGAAAAATTGTTTTTTATCTTCAATTTTGACAAAGCATTCACCACAAGTTGGCATTTTTATTTCAAAATAACTTCCGCTACCGGAAAAAAGGCATATATGTTTATTCTTTGGGTGGTCTACAAAAGATTCACAAAATTTTGACAGCCCTAACACTGATGTTCAGACATATGATATTTTATATCAGTTAAAACAGATGTGGTGCTGATACTCTTACTTGAGACTACTGGCATTTGAAACACTATTTCCTGAATGAAGTGCCAAATGTGTTTCGATTTCGAAGGATACTCCAGATTCGAAGCATGAAATGCTTTGGAGAGTAATTCCATGTATCTGATGGTTGAATCACATTTGTAGTTGTTTATGTTTAAAACGATTTGATATGCTTCCATACCGTGTTTCGGCCCAACAGCAACTGCAAAAGGCTGCAAGGGTACATCGAATTTGTCTAGTTTTGCCTGTCTTCTTCTTGCAATATCTGTTAGATCTTGCAAATCCTGAAAGAAATTTTTACTACTGTAGTTTTACTATTTACCAAGGCATATGAAATGAAAGAAATGACACCATTGCTGCAAAAATGATCTTCAAGCAAAAACATATCATCTGATGCAACAAATTCATTTCAATGAGGCTCTAAATTAATGAATTTTTCATTCATATTTTCAGTAAAAGCTCATCGAACAAATTGAAAGTATATTATTCAACGATGGCATAGTAGCCATTATACCCGAGTATACTTTGTCTACGACTTTTGTATAAATCATACATTTTAAAACCAATATTGGAAAGAAAGTCTTTATACTTCACCAAAATCAAAATTTTTAATGGTCTCCTCAAATAAGGAGAACATGTCTCACCTGATTTCACCTACGACGAATTCAAGACAGTGTGTTCGAAATTTTGGAACGAGAAATCGGCACTTTGGTCATCGTCGTTCGATAGGAACAATGGCAGATATCGCATGGAAATTGGGATTATAAACCCATAACTGAACCGCTGAATTAAATTGCTGCATGCTCACCACCCAAACGGAAATTGAAACCACCCTCACTGAGACCATTATTCCGATTCGGAATAGGCCAAATCTGATGAACCAGAGAGTTGAAAGATACAGGAAGAAACGCAGCAGCCGCGATTGAAATCCACCAAATTTCTACAGCTGAAAGATGTTGCTCCTGCGGAGGCTGAAAAAGAAAATGATGATGCGGTCTTCGACAGTTTGGAATCAAATCAACAAATTTCAGAGGATGTATTGAATGATTATCTAGAACAATTTCAACCATTGTCGGAAATATATCTTGGATTATTTGGGTAAAAAAGGGGCATATTGGTATTGTTTACGGTACCAAATATAACTTTGTTACTTCGAAATGGTTCCTGGGAGGAAAATAAATTCATTTTCGCGAAGGAAAAATCATAACAAGGAAATCATTTCAAGGAAACACCAGGCCTGTATTAATTACTATTTTATGATCACCCCAATGAATATGAAAGGGAAGACTCGGAAAATTACATAAGGATTTTGGAGTTGAGAACACCCCATCTGAATAGTCTCGGACGTGAAGGGTATGGTGGCTACTATTAAAAATAAATACAAGCATCTAATCAGACCCCTCTTCTGACACCACACCACTGGTAGTGGCATTCCAGTCGATAGTATGGCATTCAACGACTCCGCATTGCATCTGAATCGACAGGCAATACATCTGTACAGAAAAAGATCGTGGCAATTATCGAAGAATTGAGGGAGGCTGGAGGCATTCATTTTATTTGAATGTTCCTGCTCTAGTGAATCAGTCTCATTATAAGCATCAATGAATTCGTTTACTCTGCCAAATCGGCATCAGACTCTGATGAAGAACCGCTAGGATCTCGTGATTGTTCAGGTATAACCCTCAATTATACTCACAATGGAAATATTGATTCAGACTTTTTGAAAATTAGTCATGTGAAGATGCCATCAGATGCTGACGATGTAGCCAATAAACAATATATGAATAACGAATACCTTGATTGAACAAATCAAAAGTGAAGTTGAGGAAAAGGAGACGCTTGCATCACTTAGTGCTTGGCGCAAACAGTATATAGAAAATAACCACAACGTGAGAGGTAGGAACCTGCGGGGAGCCATGCTGCTTGGGAAAAAAGTAAAGGATACCGGTGAAAAACTCGTTCAACACAAGAGGAAAATTACAGATAGAATAGATCACCTTCAACAATATTTTGTTGCAAACATGCAAAATATTCAAACTGAATTGAGTAAACACACAAATAATATCGACATACTGGAGAAAGAGAAAAACACCTTGGTTATTCAGGTGAATACTTTTGAGCAACAATTAAGTGAAGGAGTGAAGGCTTCATTGTCTCAAAATGACAAGGATATAATCTCGATGAAAAGGGATACAACTACCTCGGCTGATGAACTGAAAAGTTTTCAACAAAACCATGATGAGACATATTGGAAACTTGAAGCAGCATTACTTCAACATTGTTCGTTTCTGTTAACCAGCTGACGAGCGTCAACCCTCTGAAGTCGAAACTTGTGCGATCAATGGATCAACGAGGCCTTACCTTTTAACGGTGGCCCGGCGGGGAATCGAACCCCGGTCTTCCGCTTGGACGGCGAATGATCTAACTTCTACTCTACCGAGAACAATATCATGGAAATGATTTTACCACAATCAGTTCAGATATATTTGAGATGAAAGCAATCGTCAGGGAAATCAACCAGTGGCAGATTACGGTGGTAGTGGATGCAACATCATATATTCAATATAGTATCTACCTTCGGAATGGGAAGACATTAAAAAGAGAAAACTCAGTTGGTGAATGAGTTGAATAGACCGTCTAGCAAGAACTTACCATGTCGTCGAATCATCATCAGGGAGAAAGATGACCTGTGGCAAATGGACCTTGATGATCTACAAAATCATGCCAAAGTTAATCGAAACCACAAGTTCATTTTGGTTGTTACCGATTCTTTCTCCAAATACCCATTGGCTGAACTGATCAAAAGTAAAACTAATGCAGACGACGTCAATGCAATGATTGACATATTGAAAAGAAGTGGAAGACAATGTCCCAAAAATCTACAGTCAGATTTGGAAAAAGAGTTTTACAATTCGAAGTACCAAAATTTAATGAAGAAACACAATATCAATCATTATAGAACGTATACTGTGGAAAAAGCTGTTATTGCCGAATTTAACTTTGAAAGAGAAGCTCCTCGAATATTACAGTTTGAATGGCTCCTACAAATGGTTTTATATTCTACCTCAACTGGTGGAGACTTACAACAATCGCGAACATAGTACCATCATGATGACCCTGTGATGTTACAAAAGCCAATGAAAAGCACGTTCTCAATACTACATATGAGTTCATCAAAATTGCTACTGGATAAAAAAGCACATTTTAGAGAAAGGCTGTCAAAATTTTCAAACACTGTACTTCATAATCAGATGAAAGTGTCATATATGCTCTTCGTGATTTATCTACTAGTTGTGGAAGCTATTGCGTGCGAGCGTGTATGTATTTTAGCAGGGATAAAGTGATAATTGATATGGATAGAGAGAAAAATGTTCAAATGTATTATGAAGAACGTGTTTTATTTCAGTTGTGATCTGTGCAAACAGTATGGAGGTGAAAGTAAGAATGCAAGTGATACTTGACAGAAATTTGAACAACTATGTCGATTGACTTGAAACTTTTCGTGATTGGAAGTCTGAATTTCCAAAAAATGAACTTGCTGATGCTAGGTTCATTCATATCGGTAGAGATGATGTGGTTGTGAGCCCAGAATGGCACATCGAAGGATTCAGGTGTGATGGAGATGAACCCCTGATCGATCACTTTACATGGCAACCTGATTTCTCATTTTTCGACTCCCCATGTGAGACAAAAAAGACGACCTATCTATAAGTCTAAATTGAATATTGGAGATCGATTGAAGACTTTTGATGATTAGTCGGTGACTTTTCAACAGAAACGACACGATCTTGCTGATACAAGATTATTTTATATCGGCAGAAGTGATCGAATCAAATGCCTCTACTGCGGCCTCGAAGTGAAAGAATGGATACCTGAAGATGAAGTTTGTTGTGTTGATTGTTCAATAACATGTGCAAGTTGGCCGATATGTAGAACATCCATTACATCTTTTTTCAGAATTTTTGTGTCATGAATTATTTTCACTGTGAATATTAATTATAATATTTAAATCAACAATATCAAATTTGGGAATACAGTGCTCATCTCTCGAATGATAGACGATAGATTCGATTTTGACGCTTTATTTTTCTACCATCTCTCAAATGGGATTATCGATTCGATTTTGATGTCTTATAACGTCATCATATCTCAAATGAGATGATAGACGCTAGATTCGAATTTGACACCTCATGCCTCTACCATATCCCAAATTAGATGATTGATTCTAGTTTGGTGTCTAATGAAGTCACCATGTCTCAAATGAGATGATAGACGATAGACTCGAATTTGGCACCTCATGCCTCTACCATATACCAAATTAGATGATTGATTCTAGTTTGGTGTCTAATGAAGTCACCATGTCTCAAATGAGATGATAGAATCGACTTTGGCTCCTTATGACGTCACCATATCTCAAATGAGATGATAGATTCGAATTTGGTGTCTAACGACGTCACCATCTCTCAAATGAGATGATATATTCGAATTTGGAGCCTTACGCCTCTACCATTTCCCAAAAGAGATGATAGATTCGAATTTGGCGCCGTATGACATCACCATCTCTCAAATGAGATGATCGATTCGACTTTGATGCCTTATGACGTCACCATCTCTCAAAAGAGATGACAGACGATAGATTCGAATTTGGCACCTGATGCCTCCAGCATCTCACAAATCAGATGATTGATTCTAATTTGGTGTCTAATGAAGTCACCATGTCTCAAATGAGATGATAGAATCGACTTTGGCACCCTATGACGTCACCATATCTCAAATGAGATGATTGATTCGAATTTGGTGTCTAACGACGTCACCATCTCTCAAATGAGATTATATATTAAAATTTGGCGCCTTATGACGTCACCATCTCTTGAATGAGATGATATCTGTAGGTTTCCAGAAATTTCCCTACCACATTTGGAAACTTCCATACTTGACATGTGCAATGAAAATACTCAGTTATTGTTTTGCAGTCAAACACTCAACAATGTCTCTAATGCAGAAAAAAAATGTCTAGTGGAGGCTGTTTGCTTGGCTTGGCCAGACTGGAACATATTCCCAGAAAAATTGGCATGCGTCACGATTATTGAAGAAAAATCCCCTTATTGAATACAGGACAGTTAAAGATGAGTTGGATACCCGAAAAAATTAATATATTTTGTATGCCATAGATTTCGAAGGACTACTCATGCAGATGCGATCACCTGAAATTATCGAATTGCGACAACTATATTCCTTGATGAAGTTCATCTTCATAAAGTATTGTGATTAATACTTTGAGCAGCATCGAGCTTAATTTTTGAGAATTCAAAATTCTCAACTTCCCAATTCCGTCAATGATTCAAAGGAAATATAAACAGTTGAAGCGCAAAAGGCTGAATTAGATGAACGTCGAAGAGCAAGAGCTAGTCGACAAAAACTTAACACTCGAAGTGAGGAGAACATTTCAATTTTGAGGGGAAACAATTGCACCACGATCGAATACTCCTCCGGTTGATACGATGGTGTCTTATGAGACGTCAGAAAGATGGTTGGCATCATGCTGAGAAACATCTAAGGAGAAAAAGTATGGGCAAACGTCTCGCACCCTGTCGATTTCAGTAATGCTGTTGAAATATTTTCAGGAAAAAAGTCATTCGAAACCTTCGGTAACATAATTCGGGTGCGGAGAGAAGAGGATCAAATACCCAATCAATATATTTTGAAAATTGTTGATCAAGCTCTACACAATGATGATACTGCACTTTCACAGAAAAATTAAATTATTATACAATGAAACATCAATTTACTTCTTTTGATTTATCTGTACAACACCATTTCCCATTCAAAATGTATGGATTAACACTTCCAAACTCACAATCTTCTGTAAGACCCAACTACTATCTCTCTCATGAAGTTCTGAGAGTTTTTTCAGAATAACATCAACAATGAATGGAAATATTTCAATTCCTTGATTTGGACAGCGGCAGTATCATTTTTCTTGATGAATTCTCCACAGAAAGTCGTGTTGGTGTTCATTGTAGGCATTTGTCTCAGAAGCCTGCTAATTCTGTTTTCAAAAAAGGGGAAAGCGTCCTCAAAGGATGGAATGATGTCTACATGTTCAAAATTCTTAATCACAGCTGTACGAATACGTCCATTGAATATTGATGTTACATCCTCCCATTTCACTCGGGGAGATGTCTTTCCCGTTAATGCTACTCCCACAGTGTGTGAATTGCCAATAGATCTTTCCAATTGATTTCGAAAAGTTTTCAGATGACCTGCATTACATTGAAATTCCACTTGAATGCTATGTTGACTTTTCCTTTTCGAAATATTTTATTAACTTTTTCAAAATTTTTGTTGATTATTTTGACAGGTTCATTTGTGGATTCTTCCGAATTTTTCATAAGCTCCGAAAGATTATTTTGAAAATGTTTTTTAAATTCATCACTAGTATGAGCAATTCCACACATGATCTGTATATTATCAAGTCTTGAGCTCACCTGAACTGAAGATTCATTTGTATAAGAGTAGGGATGACTTGATTTTTTCATGTACTACCTTTTTGACATCGGAGATAGCCTGTAAGGCCTTTTAGGCATCGTATATCGCTTAATTATGTGTCTTGACAGTGAGACGAATTCTCTGATACCGGTTTTATCGAAACCCGGAGTTGCCTTTTAGGCATCGTATATTGCTCAATTATGTGTCTCGACATTGAGACGAATTCTCTGTTACCGGTTTTATCGAAACCGGTAGTTGCCAGAAATTGTTATAGCCGACCTTAGTGACTAGAGCGTTAGACTATCTAGAGACCCTCGGTTCGACTCCAGCGGCAATTTTTTCAGAGGTCCTTATTGATACACGAGGTCACAAATATTATCGGAAAGTCTTGAAATCATAGACTGGAAAATTCAACAAGTTGATATCGTCATAGTAGCCATAGCGATCATATATATTTTCAAATTTCCTGTCCCAGTGGTCACAGTGGACATCTGATAATATTATCAATTTTCGAATTTCTTGTCAAAGTGGTTCCCGTCGTTGTGGTTTGATATCATTTACGTCAGTGGACTATGTGCCACCTCCTGGACCACGCAAGGAGTCACGATAACCAATCATAGACACGAACCCCACCCACCAACCACCAGAAACCTATGATGACCAGAGCAGCCATTTTTCAAGAACTACCAATCACAGAGCTCCAGCTGCCCCTGTTTTCTTGACCGATTACAGAAGCTCCAGTCACCAGAGACCAATCACAGAGCAGAGCTGCCTACCAACCACCAGACCACTCAGTCAGCAGCCAACACACAGCCATCAACAAGAGTACATAGAGCTTCAGCCATTTTTTCTCACAGGCGAATCAACCCTCCCCCTACCTCTTTCGCCAAGAACTAACCCTTATGGACACCAACAGCCATCGAGCATTAAATAAGGGGTCGTATTCGTAGTCCCCATTCTGTACCTACTTGTCTTCTCTGAGAACATAGAGGACCTTGGCTTGTCTGTTAAGCTGACATTTGCCTTCTTCGGGTCGGAGTCTGGAGGGTTCATCAGGGTCTTCAACACCCTCGTATTCCTGAGCCGTGTGTTGGGTATAGAGGTTCCTGATACTAGATGCAGGACTTGCCAAC
Source organism: Zygogramma bicolorata (assembly GCA_032362365.1). Classification (NCBI taxonomy): domain Eukaryota; kingdom Metazoa; phylum Arthropoda; class Insecta; order Coleoptera; family Chrysomelidae; genus Zygogramma; species Zygogramma bicolorata. The sequence continues at coordinate 183,094 of JAVJAQ010003082.1, forward strand.
AGGAGCCCGAGACTTTGGTACATTTGCTGTCATTTTTTGCAGTTTATGGGGTCTCGCCCTACATTCATTGCAATAACTCACTTACTAATACTCTATTATTTTCTCCGATACTTGTATGAGATAGACAAGACACCGGTACTACCTTCTACTCCAGAGGATATTGAGTCCGTTGTGGAGGATGAATTATCTGAAAACCTAAAACCTAAAAAAAGAATTACGATATCCATCAATCAATACTAAATAATGAAATCATTATTCATTATCATCATATTGATGGCATGCAATATGAATATATTATACAATGGTCGTGGACAACATTTTTTCGATTCTTCATTTAGCAAAAATAAATCTTTTTCAAATGAATATACAGAAAAAATGTGAAATACATAACACACTTCGAAGGTTGAAATTTGGGGAGACGAAGATGAGATGAGATATACTGTTATATAGACAGGGATGACAGATAAAATTCGAATGAAACCATGTTCACAAGCACACTTTGGATGAATAATTTTTGGAGCAAACTTTAATGTACCATGTCTCCATGTGAAATAGAAGCCCATTTTTTATTCATTCCTTTTTAATTTGTTATATATTTAATTTTTTTATATTCTTCAAAGTAGGTTGAAACTGGGGGCAATTAATAATTCATCTCACGAAAAAAGCAACACCGTGTGAATTGATTTTTAATTTGAGTTTCAATCTGTTTCTGAAATATTTCCAAAACATTTAAGTGTGTGCAGAACATCATTTTCCTTCAACACCCATCCAAGTGACTTGTCAGTAAATGAGAATAGACCATGCACACTCAAATAGAATTCTATCGCAACTTAATGTTCTCCACATTTCTCATAACCTGTATTTGTATTAATACTGAATTGAGTCTCACCTTTACATGAAAAAAAAAAAACTCTCCTGCACTTCAACACGTGATGGTCTCCAAGAATGTTTACTTTTTGTATTCTTCTGTTTTATTACGACCGGTGAAACCAGCAAGGGCAAAATGAGAATAGCATGCAGTTGTTTGTCTGATATTAAATCATTGAAAGATTTGGTAGCAAAAGACTGAAACGACTTGGTGGTTCCTAAAATCGTTTTCGTTTACACAATACATTAAAGAGAGATAACTTGGTTTGTGTCATTTCAATTTGTGAGCTATCATAATCATATAGAGTGTAACCTTGTTGATTTCTTTTGCCCACTATTCAAGTGTTATTCTGGCACTTTTCCATGATCCGATTTCTTTAGAATTTGTAGATTCACATATCGAATGGACCATCTTCTTTTCTTCTCAAGAGATGCTCAAAGTTCTACTTCATAAACAAAATGATATAGCATGTTTACACTCTTACCTGACAATATCAATCAAGTACCCTTCATATAAAGTTTATCTCTATCATTACTTTGCAAATAATATTCTTAACCACTTACCAATTTCTTGATCATCAATAAGAATCTTTCTTCCGTTCGCCTCTTTCAGTATAGCATCGACTACTTTAGGCCAATTGTGATAAATTATGTCAATTTTGTCCTCAAATGTTTGATTGAAATCACATTCGAGCTGAAAAAAGGGTGAATTTGAAGATGAAAAAAATGCACAAATTCAAACGAGATGGAGTAATGAATGTATGAAAAACTTGTATCAATTCAAAGAACCAGAACCATTTTTCGTCAAAATCAAAATACAAAAAAAAATCATTATTAAACTCACTGAATCCAGACCAACCTGGGTACTGAGACAAGGGAAATCATGAAAGATGTTATCAAGACTACAATTCTTATAAAGAGAATGCCTCTCTTTGTAAGTATTTTCCCACGCATTAACCACTTTTGGGTATTGTTCAACAGCCGATTTCAAAAATATCAGATCTCTTTCAACATCTTCACAAGTTTCTACAGGAGTATTCTCTCTCAGTTCTATAGTGTTCTGCTGGTTTGCCATACGAAATGCAGCTCTAACATTCAGATACCTTGACCATAACTTTCCACGAGCTGGTTGTCGTAATCCAGCAGTTTTTGGGGAAACATGGGCTGTAGTAAGTTGCTACTTGTTCACCAGGAAATAATCCCACAATTTCTTGTGCAACTTTCAAGAATTGGTTTCTTGGGATTCTGAAAATTAAATAGGTACTCAACTCACATTTAATTTTTATAAAATTCTAAATACTCACTCAAAATCCTTATTTTTTGGTGATGACAACAACAACTCGCTCACAACAATATTGCTAATTTTTTGTCTCATATCATTGAGTTTAGATTTGTTTAGTAATATAGTTGTTCCTTCTGGACTTCTCTTGAGGATATTTTCCAACTTCTGCAAATAAACAGCATTATTTCGAATATTGTAATTTTGTATATATGTAGGAAATATAAAAGTATAGAAATGAAGAGTATCCTAGAACTACTGGGAAATGTAGATATTTCAGGAATTATAATTGTACAAATAATTCAGATTCCTGTTTGTTAGCCAATCGGGGAAACGTTTATTTCTCTGTACACACCCAACTGAAGAAACTATACAGATAAATTTGGATACCTCCGAATATGATTCAATATCAAACTGCACACGGTAACCGCAACCATATCCAAACTACAAACGAAAAAAAAAAAGATAAAATATCTATGAAACAGCTTCAAGTCAACTAAATGTTTATGAATAGGTATATTTGCTTGTAAAAAAAAGGGAATTGCATATTAAACACTATCACTTATCGAGTTGGAAAGTACAAGGAAAATGATAATTTGTTTCATTTGGGTATTCTAGGCAAAAGTACCAATTTTTATATCAGCATTCAACTTCATTATTCCACTTCATTATTGAATGTTTCCTTTAAGGAACATGTCAGGTGGAACAATGACAACTCTTTCATGAAATTTTTCCCTTGTTAGTCATATTCAATTCCGTGGAATTTTTATACTAGGATTCAATAATTCAAGATTTCATGAGGGATTTCTGCAATTCAGCATAGATTTGTATCATTCCTGGTTGAGCTTTGCATATATAGACCGGATTTCCAAAGTCAGATACCCTTCACATCTCATCAAGGAATACACACCTATCTCATTGAAAACATTGGATATTTTCACCCTTTTATTAGGGTCTTCCGGTGTTTTGAAAAAAAATTCGGTTCTCTGGAATATCCTGGAAGAATTCAAATCAGTATCTTCTTCCATTAAAACCTACTCCAGCTCTCTATCAGGTATTAGAATAATGCTCTGATCACTATAGGGTTCATTCTGTGTTGAAATAATTGATATTCCTGTCTCAGTACATGAACTCGAAGTATTCGACAGGGTGTCACTGAGGATGTCATCTGTAAATTCCTGAAATAATATTAAAATTGAGAAAAATGTTAAAAACATTCATGTCAATCCTTCTACCTGTACAATTGAAATTTTTTTTTGTTTATAGTCTAAAAATTATTATCTGAAAATGAGCCGTGGTCCAATTTTTTCGAAAATACCATTTATGGTTTCCTTATCTAGAAGATCAGAACTGTCGTCTGTGATACCTTCCTCTGAAAAAAATTTTTTTTTTGAATATCTTTTTTTTATTTAAAAACTTTAGGAAAATGGTTCTGACATGTAGCTACATCACAGCTTGGATTTTCTTATTTTCTGATCACCGTACAAGATTAACAGTATTTCAACTAATAATTTGACTTAAAGAAAAAACTTCTCTATAATTTTTCCCAAAAGAGTTCACTAGATAATAATATTATTATATCATTATATATGAAATTTCCATACCTAACCCATTAGATCCCAAGACAATTTTTTTGAAAAAAAGTCTTCTTTTCATGTGAATTCTCTCAATTGTATTATTTAGAACAGAAAACTAAATGTAACTGATATCAAGAAAAGTTCGGTTCCTAACAAAAAATACATGTACTCGAATGAGTAAAATGGGTAGTGGTACTATTGAAATAGCCGAATTACTGGAGTACACTTTTATCAAGAAAAATCTGTGGAAAATACTTGATTGTGGTACATTAACTTTTTCTTTATCAATTGCCGACCAGCGTTTCACATGACGTATAGGTTCCAGTGTGTCATAATTTGAAACCATGGTCACTGTGTTATTGTCCTGCCATCTGATGAATAAGAGGGCTGAATCGCTGTCGTACATGTGCTCAAAGTAGCCCCTCTCCTTTTTTTTAACATTTTAACGTTCGAGAGAGGGCATTTTCTAGTTCTGTTGTCCCTAACTGTACCGGTAGCCCGTTGTCCCTTATCTTTCAGTTATTTCAACAGTGTGTGACTGCTGAAATAGTTATCAAAGAAGACTATATGATCAGAAGGTATTGCAATTGTTTTCAGAAGATCGAGAACTACTTTCGAACCTAGTGGCAAATCAGAAGGTTCAGTATTTTGAGTGTAGTTCTTCGCAACACAGTAGGTGTCAAACGCATAGCAATAGCCTGAAGAGCTACACAGCATCCAGTTTTTGTACCCGAAACGAACTGGCTTGTCTTTGATATATTGTTTGCTCGAATGGCGACCAAAGAACTTCACCATAGCTTCGTCAATTGATAGATGTTCATCGAAGATACCCCACTGCTGATATTTTTGATTGAGGAGGGAAATCAGAGGACGTAATTTGGCCATTTTGTCTTGTCTATCCAAACTAATAATATTTGCCAAATGAACGTATTTCTTGATCCCCTGAAACCTGTTACGTGACATGGCATTTTGGATGACTGTTACTCCTAAATCTTCATCGAGACTCCAGTAATTACGTTCACTTGGCAATTTGTGATAGCCAGTTAGAAGAAGAATTCCAACAAAAATTTTCATGTCAGCCTTTGAAACAAAGAAGGCATGGTCATTTTTTGGGAGGAATATAAATTGGTTTGATGCACCAAAAGCTCGAATACTTGGTCGTCGAAAAGTTTTTCGAAGACTGCTATAGGTTCCAAATTCTCCAAATCATTTTTGACGATACCAAGTCGGTCTGCATATCCCGTTGATGCTTGCATGTCAGTATTCACTTAATCCTTAGTCCACTTCGGCTCAAATTGTATTTTCTTTTTGGTACGTTTTGTTTTGGAAGATGTACTGAGTGAGCTTTTGTCGCAAAACCGACAAAGGCAAATTATATTCTTCGTCGCTAGTCTCATCATCACTGCTAATGTGCTGAAGCTCAATTTCACCGGCTACATCATCAGGCATGGAAAATGTTACGGTATTATTATCATCGAATTCTGCTTCATCCGCCTGCGGATCAACTTCAGGCGGAATAACAACAATATCGACAACATTTTGATTACTTGAAGCAGCAAGACCTTCTAAAGCATTTTGCAAATGGCAATATCTTTGTCTCCCATGAAAGGTGCGAGGGGGTATTTCGATAAATTCAGGAGGATCCATGAATATCTATGAAAGAGACAAAATGCATAGAATATAGCTAACGAAAATGTCAATAGATTGCTGAAACCCATTGTTCCCAAATGAGTACACCAACAATTATCAACTTACCAGTTCCAAAGTTCCTAAAAGTTCTTCGAAAATCAGTTTTCAAACACCTCTAAACACCCAACAATAAGTTCTTATGCAGAAAACGGGGTTCAAGGACCACAATTTGATGTTTTTATTATATTCACCATATATATGCACTGGCTCCGTAACCAACTACGTACAACTGTTGACAGAATGGCTCATTATCTCAAGAATAGAAAGCTATCAATTGATTTATCTTTATGTATAGTATCATAAACAGTACGATCGATCAGTCACTATGCCGATTTCACCAGTGTACTCGAATGAGTACAGTGGGAGATAATGGGTTTTAATACTAAATGCATGAATCACTATGCATTTTTGGCCGAAAGGCAAGAGGTAGTTCAATTATTTATTTTCACGGGGAAAATTAAGGCGAATATTGCCGACCCCGACCTGCGCCTAAGGTTGAACTAATTATTACCGACCATGCATATACAGCCGTTCTTGATTCATTTTGGTATCACTCAAGCGGTATATTGCTTTCTCTATTTTATTGACACCAGAAAGATATACCGGTGTCATAAATTTGGTGATTTTTATGTGAACCGTTTATGAACCATAGCTCAATCGAGAACGACTACACTATTGCCACAGTAAAGGATAATTTACTGTGCTATTGCAAAGTATCTGATTTTTCACATGATAGACAAACACTTACCAATAAATATATCACTGAAGGAATCCAATCCCCAGGTTTCCAAATATTTCAAGAATTCTATTTCACTTGAGAATAACAAAAACTAAGATGTCTATATAAATTTCAACAAAACACACACAACAGCACGATACGTAAAACAATGATGTTATCACAAGAACGGTTGGATTGAGACTGACTGAGACTGAGAACAGTCTTTGCAAGTATTGGAACCGACTTATCGCGCGCATGCACTAGGTTTGTTCTGGTTCTGAAAAATTGTGGTTCTCGGATGTCAGGATTATGCGCAGTTAATAAAGAGCGTTCTGGTTTGTCGAGGACAAGTTCGGATTGAGGAATCCTCTGTTCTGGTTTCGCATTTAAAATGATCTCGGACCGTCCTGAACTATCACGACTTGTTTTTGCTCTTGAGCGAGAACTAATGAAAACTGTTCTCGATGCGCATGCGCAGTCAAGTTCAAGTCGCAGTTAGGGTAGGTGTTTGTCTATAGTTTATTAAGCTGTGGCATAGGCCTTAGTTTCTTCTTGTTAAAGTTGATTATTGTTGTCAGCCACTTTTTTATAGGATCGCTCCAATACTTTAAATTTGTTTTCACATTTCGAAGGGTGAATGGTGATATGGATATATTGGATAACTCTATGGATAATTTTTCCCACATATTTTTCATACTCTTAATTTCTCCTCTACCTACTTTTGGTTTGTATGATTTATACAAATCCAAAAGTATTAGGATTCTCTCCCTGCTAAAAAAGTTATCTCCATCCCTATCGTAATTTTTTTCATTTTATATTAGAAACTCTGACAACTGATATTCTTCTGAAAAATATTTATTTTTGAGATATATCGGGACCATGCACTTTTTCACTCAATGTTTACCTGACATGGTACCAAAAATGTTAAAGAAAAATAATGAAAATATAAAAAAAACTGAATAACGATTCAAACTGCGATTACGAATGACGAACAAACAGTGAACTTCCAAAATCCCAAAATACTTTTTAATGGCAGCCAACTCAAAACTTTAAAACTCAAACCTACTGTGTTGAAACCATTAATTTCCAAGTGGCCCACTTGTCAAATAAAAGCTTCCTGTATACGAAAGATGGCACAGTGGTCACTCAAAAAGAGCGTTCTGGTTCAACCAAGTGTTCGAGACTGTCCTGGACTGTCTGGGATTTTTTGCTTCTACGCATCATGTCCTGCGCAGGTTTGAAACAGTTCTGGATCTTCGAACCAGAACAAACCTACTGTCATGTAGTAATCTGGAATCTGGGTGGTTGAGTGACGCTCATCGCGCATATTTCTTCCATACGCCGGCGCCGTTGTCAAACATCAAACATACATTTTATTATTTTGACCACTTATGGTAAATATCGAATGAAATGCTTATTACTACAGTTTGATAGAAATAAGTTTTTACTGAAGGTTCTCAATATCTAATAGGGAAATGGATCGATCAAAGTACGGCAAATCTATAATTTGGCAACGTTAGGAAAATTAATGCTGTTGCACACTTCTCCCAAGATTTGAAATATTCATTGCGATTTATTGTGCCAATCACGGCAAGTGACAAGATTTCTTGAGAAGGGCAAAAAAACCGTAAATATAGTGTGGGCTCATCGCAAGACTACCGCGACCTTCCACAAGTTACTTTTTCACTTGGAGTAAATCTACCTAATCATTGAATACACGAACCATTTGCAATAATCAAAAACTTTAATTGTGACCAGTGGTAGAACACAAAAACATGTTTTTACTTCTGAGAAGTGTTGCGACACACTCCGAAGGACTAAAACGTCGCTGACGGCAATTAAAAATACCCATAAAAGTGTCAAGTGCCCTGTAGCACTTGAAGGGCTTCTCTCAGTGTGGAGTTTGTAGTTTGGCTCAAAACGTTGAGTCTTAAACAGGCAGGGTTATCTTCTACATCTATCAATTCTTGACTAATTGATCGACAGCAATTAATGCAGAGGCGTCCATTATCCACTTGAAGAGGAGGTCTGTTGGCAGCATTTCGCCGAATAACTGCTACTGCTCGTTTATTCACATTTTCTTCTCCATCCATCCGTGACAGTTGCGCTGGACGAGAAAATCTTTCAAATACATAAAAACTTACTCGAATTTGGTACGCCATTATAATGATCACATTTACAGAAACACAACTTTAGTGAGATTAAAAAAAACGAAGGGGGCACAACAATCACGAATAATTATAACTGAGATGTAATGACATAAATACAATGCATAAGTTTGACAATTACTACCACGTCAAAAAGATGGTTCGCAGCCGCATTCATTTTCATTTCATTTTTGGATTCTTTCAATCCAAATATATGAAACTTTTTGTTTGTCGAAAAGATGAGGTTGAGAATGTAAAGTCGATACATTCTCTCAATCCTTGATTCCTGCGTATGTGAGGCCCGGGCACTTCAGCTAGACCAGCCAGCCAGGAGCTCCCGCGATCCTAACCCCGCCAGCCACTCAGAGCGTCACGTGACCCCAGACCCACGCTTTCGCACAACACCGCAGAGATTTTCAACGTTGCATAAATATAATGAGTAAGACTATCTCCTAATCGAATTCTTGATCCGAAACAACTGATGATAATTCTCTCGATAATTCAGCCGTGGAGATTTTCAACATTTAGTTGTTATACTGCCCTCATAAGGATGAACGCGGCATGTCACAATAACATAAAACTGAGAAAACATGTTTTTTGTGTTTTCTCTCAGCCTTCGCTTGTGTGTCATCAAACTTAAATTTTTATGGTGAATAACTTTTTTCCGCAATGGCTGTTTATTATTTATATAGCTAAAATTTGAAAATTATTATATTTTTCTCAAAATCCACACACCCAATATTTTCTATTGATATAGAGTAATTATTCGCCTGCTTGCAGGAATGATACCATTCAACAACTTAACTTTCTACTTTTGGGAAAACCTCGTGGTTTAGAAAGACAGGCTGGGATGAATGATGAGCCAGATGTTTTCATTGCTTTAATACGCAAAAAATCTAATGTCTTGAATCGTTCGTTTGAATCAAAGGAGTTTTTGTATTTTAGGAAAAATGATTCCCGGTTTGCTTCTGGCTGTTTAATATTTGCCAGAATAGGTCGGTTGCTGTCGCGTTTTACTTTCTGCTGAGATCTTAAATCTTTCCATAGATGAAAATCAGTAACATTCATAATTTTGACTCGAGCAGGTTTGTTTCTCATTCTGCATTCATTAACCGCTTTGATAAAATCATCAAGGTCATAAACCTTTTCTTGTCTTTTCAAGGAGAGTTCTATTTGGTGGTGAAAGATATCAGCGGCCATAAAACTATGACCGGGCTCAAAGTAGTTCACCACAATTTCCCTGGCTGATATCTCTGCAGAATGTATCACTCTAACCGAAAACGTCAGGAAACACCAGTTCTTGTTCTGGCTCGAACAATTATCCAACCAAAACACGAAGCAAATGACATCTCTTTGGCTTCGTTCAGCGGTGCTCAACCGTTGAGTGATGTGCCAACTTGTTCGGCTGAACGGACCGCTGCACCATTGATCACTCGAAACCGTTGAGCAGCGGCTCAACACGTTTAGTGATTATTCTCAACGGTTGTGCACCGCTGAACGAAGCCTTTGGCTTAGCATCAAAGCAAAAAAAGCGCTAATTATGTCCTTATTAAAAGTTGTGTGCTCATGACTAAATTTTGATAAAATGCTATCAAAAATACAGAGGCGTGCAGATTTCAGGGGATACAAATTCGTTAATAATTTTTTCATATGGGACACCCAGTATATTTTTGAATTTTTGGAATGGTCTTTTTTCCTGATTTCAAAAATATACTATATGTTACCCCTATCTTATAACGTTTTTGAGTTATTAGAGGTGAGGAAGAAAAATTTCAAATATTGAAAAATAGAAAACCAAAAATTCATTTAGGAAATTTAAAGAACATGATAAGTCATAACAGATGTTCAATATGCCCACCATTATTGTCAATGCATAATTGATAACGTCTCCTTATCTCTATAAGTGCATCGAAAATTGCTTCATTATTGACATTCAGATTCATTATTTCACGTCGAATCTTTAATTAATTTAATATCCCCAGAAAAATGAATCCATAGGGGTCAAGTCTGGACTGTTAGGTGGCCATTCAATGCTTCCATTATTTCCTATCCATATTGGGAATACATTACTCAAATGTTCTTGAACGGGAAGGACATCATGAGGGGTTGCCCCATCTTGCATCCAAATCATATTGGCAAGCTCGGCTTCCGAAAATTTTTGTATAAGAATATTTTCTACTGTTGGCATAACTATTTCTTGAAAGGTAACTCCTGTCGATATATAATCATAAAATATTGGGCCAAAAATTTCATTTCTATAAATTCCGCACCAAACGCTAACAGTTTTTCTTCCTGATTTCTTTATTTGTTCAAACAATCGTTTTCTGTTGTCCTTTATTTCCCACGACCTTCGATTTTTCCTATCGAAAACTCCTGCCGTGGAAAAAGATGACTCATCAGTCCATAATATCTTAGTAAGATAATCGGTATCTGCATTCAAGTTGGCAAAATTGGCAGGAATTCCAGCCTTTCCTCTTATGATCCTCTGTTAAAACTTGCACGGGTAAAATTTTATATGGTTTGTATTTGTGTTTTTTCAACGTACGTTGGATTTTGGGATAACTCTCACCCAATTGATCCTTTATACTACATTCAGAATTTTCTGAAAAATAATGCAATGTTTCAAGAAAGTCTATTTGCGAATATGCATAGGCGAATATGCATAGGCTTACCTTCGAAATGAAGCAGTATATCTAGCTGTTCTTCCTGGTTTTCTTGAATAACACGCTTTCTTCTACTGAAACTGAAGGTATGATTCACGTTTTGGTAAATATTCTTGAATGTATTCTCCGACGGTGTTGGACGATTTGGATACAATACTCTATATGTTCTTTTTGCTGCACGTTTATTATTGTTGTTTTGTATATAACAAGTAAATATTTGAACTTTTTTTTCCTCACTGTGCACCATTTTGATTATTCTGTTAAAGAAATGTCACTAAACAAACATAATATAGTTGTCATTTCCATAGCATTAAATGCATGATACCAAACCGCCTTGAGTTTTGGTACCCTAGCAAACACAACATTCAATGCAAATGAATGGGAGGTCAAAAACCCAGATAGAAACCACCTCCAAGTTTGCTATCCAACTCATTCACACCTGATCATTGTGGAGTGGATTCATAACCTACAACAATAATTGACCCAAAAATATCCTAGAAGAGATAGAACCTTAAGACAGAGATGAAAGATAAAGAAGAGATAAAGATACAAGAAAAATAAAGATAAGAGATATTTAGATATAAGAAATTATGAGATGACTCAAGCTTGACTGGTCTGGAGTTGAATTATCTACAGAAATCAATTCATCAAGATATGAGACACAAGAACATAAAATAGAAAAAAAATGACAACCCGTTACAGTTATGCCATATTCAATGAAAGTGGAGATTTGATTTTGAAACGACAGAGTTTCTTTCAGAAGATATCAAAAGATATAAATTTCAAAAACATCACTCCAAGTACAAAATGCACAACTGAATGGCTTGTTCATTCTTCTACTGTCCAAACCTGTTGACTTTCAGAAAAATGCAAGAAAATTCTAGAATAAGATGGATAATCTGTACATTTCTGTAGAGATTGTAATAGTCACGGAAATGAAACGAGTCTAAACACAGTCAGTCAATAGTCTCTCTCAGTAAAAAGGCATAGTTTGACGTCAAAATGCCAAATGATTACCATTGATCATACCAAAGGACACTCAGAATGAAAGCATGAGTACAACTATCTTACAGGTAGCGTAACTGAAAATTCCTAGGTACGACCACCACTGGTCAAAACATGCCACCTAGGCACAAATATATGGAATATCAGATCCAAGAAAAAGATGAAGTATAAGATAGCTACTGCATGACTAACATCATTTGAATACTCTGAGGCAATCTTCAATGGCATATAAATCACTAGATGTTATGTAATATCAAAAGTGGCCAGTCGTAGGACTCTTACCTACCATCTGGTGTGTGCTATGGTGGCAGAATTCTCAGGCCCCTGTCCACAGAGCCATGAGTGGGTGAGTAGGGTGGAAAGATAAAGACACAGGGCCAACCACAGTATGAGAAACCTCTTGCAACAAAATGAAAAAAATACTTCCACCTAGGAATCCTAAAACCGGAATCATTGACACAATGATCAATTCCTAACTACAAAAGATATCCAAACACTTATGAGTACTGAGACCCAGTTTCCAAGTACTTTCTTCCTGATTGCTCCAATCAGAAAAACCAAATGGTCAGAAAACCAAATCACACAAATACTCTTTCATGTGATACCTCGAACTCAAAAGAAAACATCCATAAGATATAGGACCACCCTCACTATGTCAAAGTCCTTCTGAAACTAGACCTACTGAACAGGAACACACCATTTACAAAAACTGCATTAACCTGAATTCAATGACTCAAATCCAATAATTCAGAACGGATACTTGGGACAGGAGTGAAACGTCCTAGTCAACCCAAAAACAACGTCCAAGCTATACCTAACCTGGAGAAACATTCCCAAAAACATTGTGTCAATTATCCTCAAAGAACCAAAAAAATTGCAAGAGATGCAACAGACTGCGGCAACAGGAACCACAAAACATGCGTTTTTTAATCCGACGTTTCGATGTCAGAATGAGATTCATCAGAGTCAAAGTCACATTCGTTGCTTTTCAGAACTTTTATGTGCCAATTTCCTGAATGATGGCCAAAGATCTTTTTCTCAAATTATAGTGTTTGGCATTACGAGTTTAAGCCTCCTTTGATTTATTTCCTACATCAACATAAAGGTTGGGAACTTTTTGCAAGTCATCAATTAATTGCATCTTATCTCCAATTCTTACTGAATTATCAGGATTTTCGGAAATTTTGCAATAAAAATCGTCTGTAACAGGAACATTCCAAGCAAAATTCAGAAAATCGGGAGTGTACCCGTGACTATCATGTTTAGCTGAACGGATGGCATGAGCTACCTTATGGATAGAAAGATCCCAATCTCTATGGTTGTCATGAATATAAGAACGGATTGCAGTCACTATTACTCGATTCACCCTCTCCGTATGATTGACCTGAGTATGATACCTGGCGTTATACCAAATCTTTTGCACCTTATAACTTTCAATGAATTTTTTAAAATTTTTACTAATGAATTGGCTACCATTGTCACACGCAAATATCTGAGGAACACCGAATATTAAAAATACTTGATTTTCCAAAAATTTAATGATCCCTTCAGAAGTGGCTTGTGTCATTGGATGCACAAGAACAAATTCAGTAAAGTAATCCACAATTACCAACACATACCGATTCCCATTTTTCGACCTTGGAAAAGGACCAATAAGATCCGCAGAAATAAGCTGAAAGGAAAAATTAATGTTTCTGTAAGAACCCATCAAACCAGCTCTTGGAAAGTTGGAACTTTTGTTGGCTGCACAGACAGGACATTTTTTTACATAACGATAAACATCCCTCCGGATACCTGTCCAATAATACAGCTCTAAAATTCGATTTAGGGTCTTGGAAATTCCCAAATGAGAAGCTGTCATATCGTCATGATAAAACTTCAAAAGTTCCAGCCTATTTGGAGTTGGGAATACAATTTTCCACTCAAAGGAATTACTTATAATATTCATCTTAGAACATATATGTTTAAACAGAACCCATTTTCGACTCGAAACGAGGGGTAGTCTTCAGGGTTGCGATTCACTCGATCTATCATTTTCAAGTACCAAGAATCAGGTTTCAACGATGACATATCCGATACTGCTGCTTCGTTCACAGATCTGGACAAGGCGTCCGCTACAACATTCTGTGAACCTTTTCGATACACAAGCTTGAAATTGAACTGAGATAGTTTAACTGCCCATCGTGCAAGACGTCCTGAAGGGTTCGAGAGGTTATTAAGCCAAATGAGAGAAGCGTGATCACTATCCACAGTGAAGGATGGAGTGCCTTCAACATAACTTTTCTATGCCAAAAATCACCGCCAACAGTTCTTTTTCAGTGGTAGTATATTTCCTCTGGGCTTTGTTGAGTGATTTGCTGGCATAAGCAATAGGATGATCGAGACCATCACATCCCTGGTACAGCACTGCACCCATCCCAGTATCCGAGGAATCACATTGGATGATAAATGGCTTAGAAAAATCAGGACTCGATAAGACAGGACCTGTAGTTAAACGATGTTTGATTACGTTGAAAGCGACCTCGGCTTCTGGGGTCCATGTAATGGATTGACTTTTCTTCCTATTATGAGGAAAATCAGAAATAGGAGTAGCAATACTGGAGAAATCTTTGATGAAGCGTCTGTACCATCCAACTAAACCCAACAGCCGTCGAACTTCAGTGGTGGTCTTAGGGGTAGGAAAATCCATGACAGCAGAGACTTTGTCTGGATCGGTACGAAGACCCTGTTGATCTACCACGAACCCTAAATAAACTAAGGAAGGACGACAAAACTCACATTTCTTCAAATTTATGGTAAAACCAGCATTCTTCAATCTCCTATAATTTTCTCGAAGTACCTGTAGATGAGTTTCAAAGTCAGGCGTCGCAACGATAATATCATCTATTTAAAATTAACAGTAAGGTTCAAAAGAAGGACCAATCACATGATGCATCAACCGAGCCATAGTTTTGGGACTGTTATTCAAACCAAACGGGAGATCGTTGAATTCGAACAACCCTCGTCCATATACTGCAAAAGCAGTCTTAGCTTTTGAAGTATCATCGAGAGGAATCTGATGAAAAGCCATACGAAGGTCTACAGTACTCAAAAAATTAGCATCTCGAAGCTTATTCAGTATGGAATCAATCAAGGGCATAGGATAAGAATCACTGACAGTTACTTCATTCAGCTTCCTTCCATCAAAACATACTCTAAATTCACTAGACTTCTTGGGTACTAACCATAGAGGACTACACCATGGAGATTTAGAAGGTTGGATGATATCCATTCTCAACATTTCATCGATTTCCTTATTGAGATGGCTTTGCATAGCAGGACTCAACGGACACTGACGCTGACAAATAGGCTTTGTTTCATTGGTGATAATGGAATGAGTGATTAAATGTGTTCTACCAATTCGATCTGTTGGAGAGATGTTCGAAAATAAATCTATCACCTTTTGAAGCTCCGCCTTCTGATCAGAAGTCAGATCAGAGGAAGACTGAATGGTATTGACAGTACAAACACCAGAATTATTAAAAAAAAATTTAAAATTCATTTCAAGTTTGAAAAATTCCAGGAAATCAACACCCAGAATCAAGGTATGCCTGATGGAAGGTATAAACAAAATTTTCAGTAGCTTAATCATCCCCTTTACTTCAATTGGTGCCTGAATATAACCCAGAGTATCCTGACTTCGACCATCAGGTGTGGTCACATTTGAAAAATTATCATACTTAATATTCAAATTGAATTTTTGCAAAAGAGCAAACCCTGAAGAACCCAAAATCGACGAAGAACTACCACTATCAATAAAAGCTTTAATAATTTCATCAAAAATTTTTACTTTCAAATAGGGCCTATTATCATCAAATTTCTTGAGGAACAAGGGACTGACATAAACACTGGACTTATACAAATTTTCGACTTTCCTGAGCCAAGAGTTCCACTCGGTAACAGGAGTAAAAGTTACTTGGTTTTTTGATTTTGTGTAGTTCGTGGATTTTGTGGTTTGGAAAGACCGGATGTTCCTGGACTTGGTGAGACCTGATTGCTGGTGACATCGTCCAGACTTGTGCCACCGCCTGGCCCGTTTTTTGGCTGCCTCAAATGAGGATTACAAGTAAAGCAATTGGTTTTAATAACATGTTTCTTTCCACAGCCAAAACAAAACTTCCTTTTCGGTTCATTACACCGAATGTGACTATGTCCATCCATACCACAATTCCAACATTCAACATTATTAATAGTGGAAACATTTGCCCCTCGGAAAGATCTTCGAGCACGAGAATTTCCAGATTCATCGGTCCAAAAACTCAAATCAGGTTCTAATAATGAGGACTTATGAGTGGGAGGGGGTGTATAGCACTCAGTCCAAAGTTTGGACTCCTCTAATTTCTTGCACAAATCTGAAAGATCCTCAATAGTGTCGATATCCCTGAGAGCAGAAACGTAAGAAGGTATTAAATTGCGACGAATTCGGTCAACTCAATCTTTTTCATCAGGTAAAACAGTTAATCGTTTAAATAAACATTCCATGGAAGAGATGTACTGTGCAACTCTCTCATGAGAACCTTGAGTTCTTCTATCTATCTCTCGTTTTAAATCATCATCATATCCATAAGGAAGAAAGTCTTTCTCAAGTTTACTAACCGATTCATCCCAAGTATATTCATATACCAAGTTAAAGCCTGTCCTTGAAAAAGATTACAAGCAGACACGAATAAATCCGCTTTAGAAACGTTTCTGGCCTGTCTGAACAAATCCACTTTCTCCAAAAAAGAAAGAACAGAATCTTCCTGATTTGAACCCGTAAAATGAATGTTTCATTTGTAAGGTGCGACATACTTTGGAGCCTGATACTGTAGGAGGCGCTAATGAGGCAGGTGAAGAAGAAGCTGAAGGTACTATAGAATCCAATTTTGAGGCAAAATCTCCCTCCAACTCTAAGAGGTGTGAATGCAAATCCTTTTTAGTAGCCTCTTCAGCCTGATCTTCAGTTCGCAGTTTTTGAAGTCTCCCCGATAAATGAGTAAAGCGTGAGTTGAGTCTCTTTGCAACTGGGTCTGATCTACCACCCGTAAAATTTGCTACAAGTTGTTTCAAATCAGCTAAAGTTTCTTTGATTTCAGTGACTTCATTATCGTGTTCATAAGGACTAACCCTAATTTCAGAAAAACTACGATGAGCACTTTCTTGGCTCAAAATACCCCTTAAAATTTTCATCTTTTTATTAACATCCCCAGTAGGCTCAACACTGCGAAGTTTCAACTCATAATTTAATTCGGTAACCTTCAAATCGTGAGGATCCATCATCAAAATACTCTCAAGAAATTTCAGCAAAAAAAAGTCACTATTCAAGGTAAAAGATAAAATATTTCAAAAATAGAACTACTAGCACGATTCACAGAAATTTGACCCTTACAGTGGCAACTTCTGAGGTCAGTAGAATTCACAGATCACAAGTCCAAGATTTCAAAAGAAGGGCCCCACGATGGCTAGCGCCACTTATAACACACTTACTTCTCAGTACTTGAGCAACAGGATGTGAGTAAGGGTTCTCCTCAGAATCAGTATTTTAAATTTGAGGAGTTGATTCTGGACTTCTACTGATCACAGAGAAGGGCGTCAGAAGCAGCAGTTAATTATAATCATCTTAGTAATATTTATAATTATTATCTTAGTAATATTTATAATTAATCAATCTAAATCAATTAATCAATAGACCATATAGTTATCAACTACTTCACATTCATAGGGTTGCAACTATACGGGAAGCAATCAAAATCAAATGAATGAATTTGATCCTTCAATGGATACCTGATAACTTCATCAGTACCTGGATAGGCACAATAATGGTGCAAACGAAGGCTTCTTATCGACTGACTGCAGTTTGGTAACTCCTGATCCCCCTGTTACTGGCTCTTGGTCCTGACTAGGAAGGTGAGGCTTCCTTGTTACGATGACAGGGGTAAGGCGAGTCTTCCTTATTACGGAGGCAGCTAGTGTTTCTCTAGAGACCGTGTTCTGGCTAGGAAGGTGAGGCTCCCTTGTTAGGATGACAGGAGTAAGGTGAGTCTCCCTTGTTTCTTTGAACTCCAATTCCAGATGCCAGGTGTAGAGCGTGAAAGGAAATCGAACAAATGAGCAGGAGTTACGATAGAAAAATTCAAGGACCTCGTTCTTGGGTGTACCGAAAAAGTACAG
Organism: Zygogramma bicolorata; assembly: GCA_032362365.1. Lineage (NCBI taxonomy): Eukaryota > Metazoa > Arthropoda > Insecta > Coleoptera > Chrysomelidae > Zygogramma > Zygogramma bicolorata. The sequence continues at coordinate 201,228 of JAVJAQ010003082.1, forward strand.
ATGCCTTTTATCCAGATATTGAATATAAATTTACAGACTGAAGAGTTTCATAAACTCTCAATACAAGGGTTTATGAAGTACAAATATGGGAATTGAATAGCAGTAATTAGAAACTAGTAATTCTACAACAGTAGTAATTCTACCAAAGCTCTAATGATTTTTATACAAAGAGATATTAAATAGAATACTTTTCCCCATAAATCTACTGAAGGTAGATACTAATCGCCCAACGATCAGAAAAACTCAGACATAAAAAGGCTACCCAAGAATTCGGCGTTTTCACAAAAAAAGGAATATCAGTCTTATAGTGGGAAATTTTCAAATTTGGAAGAACCACAAATTCCTAACTTAGGATTAGAATATTCCAACTGACAGATATTTCTTTTCTAAAGAGACACAGAATACAGAATGATCTCAATACCAGGAACAACCCTGAGATGAGATGAGTAGAATATTCTCAGATAAAATGAAACACTAAAAATTGTGGTAGACGCAATCAAAATGTATATGTTTTATAGTAATAAGTTGGTAATGTAGAAAATGTCATGTTGGTAACATTCATAGGTGAAGCTTCCGGAACTTTCTTTTTTAGCGCCAAAGACAGTGTAGATATATATACACGCCATATCAGTGTGTAGCAGTTTTCATGTAGTCCACATTCACTCTTGTAATGAGTATTAAAACTGTTATTCTGCAACCAACAAGTTATTAAATAAAACTCCATTTTCATCAGTTGTGAATGTTTATTACCACTCGCTTCCATAAAAGGTTATGGGCCCAGTACAGGTCAAAAATTAGTGGTACTTAGAAAATCAAAGTTTATGTGCAGTAGCACCTTGAAGAAAACAAAATGGAGGCCACAGTTGCAGCAGTTACCGTAAGTAAGCTTAATCAAAACAATTGGAATGTTTGGCGATTTCAAATCAAGGTCGTTTTGATGGCAAAAGATCTTTATAATATAACATGCGGAAATGAACCTATACCGACAGAAGATACTGACGAAATTTCAAAGTGGAAGCTCAAAGATGCCCGTGCTCAGGAAGCCCTTGTCACTAGAATGGACGACGACATTATCTCCCATGTTATGCAGTGCACAACGGCTAAGGAAATGTGGGATAAACTCGAAAGTGTGTTTGAAAGAAAATCAGAGGTTAGTGCGCACCTGTTGAATGAACAATTCTATAATGCCAAATTCCAAAATGAAAATATAAATGGATTTATAACAAAATTAAATAACATTCGGGCAAAGTTGAAGCAGATGGGTGAGGATATTCCAGAGAAAATGATTATGACTAAAATTATTGTATCCCTGCCTGAGAAATTTCGTCACTTTAGATCAGCCTGGGAGAGTGTCAGCCCTGAAAATCAGACTATCAACAATTTGACAGCACGCCTGTTAATCGAAGAAGAGAGGTTAGAGAAACAGGAAGAAGAATCAATTGCTCTAGTGTCATATCAGCAGTCAGCTGATAGACAGAAATCCAAATTTCCTCGGAGGTTAAATGAAAATGTAAATAAAAACTTGAGAAAGTGTTATTCCTGTGGAAAAGTAGGACATATGAAAAGCCAGTGAAGAAATGTAGAATGCGGCTACTGTAAAAAGAAAGGGCACCATATTAAAGACTGTTATGCCAAGAAAAATAAAGACGAAAGGGACAGAAGTAGTTCAAACAATGCGAATGGAAGTTTTGCTCTCATCACCGTTTCTAGTACTATAAAATCGGAAGTAGATGTTGAGTGGTTCATGGACAGTGGAGCTTCCCAACATATGTGTAGAGACAAGAAGTTATTTTGCAGTTACAAAAAGCTTGAAGCATCTAAGTATATAAAAATTGGTGATGGTACAACCCTGGAGGCTGAAGGCGAAGGTAACATATGCATACAAGCATTCAATGGAAAAAATTTCCACCCTGTAACATTGTTTGATGTGTTACATGTTCCAACACTGAAAGTAAATTTATTTTCCCAAGGTAAAGCGCTAGATAAAGGTTTGTCTTTAGTTTCGGATGCCGAAGAGGCAAAATATATAAATAGGGATAATATCATAGTAGCAACTGCAGTCCGTTCAGATAAGTTATTTAAGATGGTTTTTAAGCAGTCCAGTTTTTCTGAACACACAGAGCCTTGTTTGAAAATAACAACTACCTGTAATGAAAGAAGTTTTTTTACCAAGAAAGAGCATGATATGAAATGGTGGCATCAAGCATTAGGTCACCAGAATTTTAGATATGTCAAGAATATTTTGAAACAAAATGGGGTTGAAGTGAAGCCATCAAATGAATTTTGTAGCTCTTGTGTACAAGCGAAACAATGTAGGGAACCGTTCATTGCAAATACAAACAGGGCAACTGAACCAGGAGAAATAATACATCTAGATCTTTGCGGGCCGATGGAAAAGTCATCATTGAACAACTCACGTTATATGTTTTTATTGAAAGATGATTTTAGTAACTATAGATTCGTTTATTTCCTGAAAAACAAATCTGACGTTTATGAAACACTGCAGAATTTTTTTGTGTTTTTTGAAAATCAAACTGGAAAAAGAGTTAAGGTTATGAGAAGTGATAATGGTGGGGAGTTCTTAAATGTTTCAGTGGGGGCTTTATTAAAAAGGAAGGGTATTAAACATGAACGTACTGTGTCATATACTCCACAGCAGAATAGTAGAGCTGAAAGAGAGTTTCGAACAATTATAGAGTCTGTAAGAGCTATGCTAGCTGAAAGCAAGCTAACGAAAGAATTTTGGGCGGAGGCTGCAAACACCGCAGTTTTTTTTATTAAATAGAACTGGTACGAGTCCAGTAGAAGGTAAAACACCATATGAATTAGTTTTTAATAGATCGTTCAATTTGAAAATGATAAAAGGTATTTTTAGTAGTAAAGTTTGGGCATATATACCCCAAGAAAAAAGGAGAAAACTAGATATGAAAAGTAAATCTGGTATATTTGTCGGATACTCTGATAACATTAAAGGTTATAGGGTCTTTTATAGAGATAGAAATACTGTAGCTGTTGAAAGGGAAATAATTTTTGATGAAACAGAAATTGTTGAAGAAGTAATTTCTCTAGATCTCGAATATCACTCTGAGAGTGGTGCTGAGATAAAACCAAAGGAGTTAGAAATATCACAAAATATTGAAAATGATCTACAGCCAGAGGTAAATGAAAATAATGATGAAATACCATCAAGGAAGAGAGATGAACGATTACGACCTTCCAGAGTTCTGAGAGTTCCAAAAAATTTATGTGATGACTATGAGCTAGGGTTTCTTAGCTTGGATATAGACGAACCAGTCAGCTATGATGAAGCAATGAAAAGTAACCATGCACAAATGTTGAAATCGGCTATTGAGGAAGAAATGAAAGCATTAAATGAAAACAAAACCTGGAAATTAGTAGAAAAACCCCAAAAATGTGTTATTATAGATAGTAAATGGGTGTTTAAAATAAAAAAGGATAAAGAGGGAAAAATTAATAGATTTAAATGTCGCTTAGTCGCTAGAGGTTTCAAACAAAATATATTTGAGGATGTTTACAGTCCAGTAGTTAGGTTAACAACTGTAAGAACTTTCTTGACTCTGTGTGTGAAGAATAACTGGAGTGTTTATCAAATGGATGTTTGTAATGCTTTCCTACATGGTGACCTGAAAGAGGATATATATATGTACCTACCTGAAGGTTTTAGTCAACAAAAGAAAGTGTGTAAGTTGAATAAAGCCATATATGGTCTTAAAAAGGCACCTCTTTATTGGTACACAAAATTTGACGAATTTATGAATAAAGAAGGGTTTACCAAAAATAAATGTGATTATTGTTTATACATGAAAAAATATAACAATGTAACAATTTATGTTATTATTTTTGTGGATGATATCCTAATTAGTGGTTCATCTGAAAAAGAAATTAAAAATTTAAAGCATAATCTAAATTTGAACTTTAAGATGAAGGACTTGAGTCTACTTGATTACTTTCTTGGTATTTCAGTGGAACAAAATTTTGAAAACAATACTATTGTGTTACATCAAAGAGCGTACCTGGAAAATATTTTGGAAAAGTTTGGCATGTTAGATTGTAAGCCAGTTAGTACACCTATGGATAATAATTTTGATTATGAGAGTTTGGAAAATGACAAGTCTGAAAACTATGAAATAGAAAATAAGTGCCGACAAATTATAGGATGCATAATGTATGCAATGTTAGGAACAAGATCTTTGTTCGAGTATTACTCTGTTGCCTAGGTATCAAAACTGTGCTACAGAAAATTTGTTGATATCACTTAAACGTGTTTTAAGATATATTAAAGGAAGTCTAAACCTGAAACTTGTGTTTGAAAACAAGAAAGATGAAATTATCTTAGCTTATGCAGATGCAGACTGGGGCGGCGATACTACTGACCGAAAATCAACTAGTGGTTTTCTTATCTGTGTTTATGGAAATATTGTCTCGTGGACTTCTCGTAAGCAAAGTACAGTCGCCATCTCAACTGCAGAGGCAGAATTAATTGCATTAAGCGCATGCACAAGTGAGGTTTGTTGGCTGAGAAATTTAATAATTGAGTTGAAATTTGTTGAAAATATGAAAGTGATTATTTATGAAGATAATCAATCTGCTATTCGATCGTGCAATTCAAATGAACAGCTGAAACGAATTAAATACTTGGACATTAAATATCATTTCGTGAAAGAAAAAATTCAAGAAAATTACTTAGAAATAAAATATATTCCAAGCAGTGATCAGATAGCAGATATATTAACCAAACCCCTAAATAAAGCAACATTTGAAAAGTTGAGAAGTTTCATGCTTAAATAAAAAAAATAAAAACTATATGGCCATGAAATTTTGATTGAGTGGGGGTGTGGTAGACGCAATCAAAATGTATATGTTTTATAGTAATAAGTTGGTAATGTAGAAAATGTCATGTTGGTAACATTCATAGGTGAAGCTTCCGGAACTTTCTTTTTTAGCGCCAAAGACAGTGTAGATATATATACACGCCATATCAGTGTGTAGCAGTTTTCATGTAGTCCACATTCACTCTTGTAATGAGTATTAAAACTGTTATTCTGCAACCAACAAGTTATTAAATAAAACTCCATTTTCATCAGTTGTGAATGTTTATCACCACTCGCTTCCATAAAAAAAATTGCACAATAGAATTTCTACTCACCTTATCCTTCAGGCTGATGGAAAGCTGCAGACAGTTCTACAGAGACAGATAATCCTGTTTAGATTGTTTCTGGGACCAACTTCTGATTCCTCCTGGCAGATGAGGATGAAAACCTGAAAATATATGGAAACGCAGAATCCAAGGAACAAAAAGCAAAAATTCTGTGGAATGTCACTACTTAATTGAAAAACAAGCATTTCAAAGAATCTGTTCGGGAAAGAAAACTTCCGATTATTAGATTCACACACGGCCTTTAACCCTAAAAACTCACAACTTCTCAAAAGTTGACAAAAGTATACTATTTCACTGACCAGTAATGAAACACACTATAATAACATCCGTGTATAACTAATAATGGGAAGATGAATCAATTAATTTAAATAAAATGAATGATACTGACTGAAATTCTTTCTTGATCGCTCAGCGCTTACAAACACTCTCCTTGAGAGATCGGAAAAGACAAGACAGACAACTGACAATTCAGTTCGTTCCTCCCGAGTTCAAGGTTCCGTGGTACATACAATTTATTATGCTAGAGCTCCACTCGCGATCCGAAATGTGAAGCTGGAATCTACAGTGCATGCGGACTAAAAGAAAAGATCTCAGGACTAATTTGTGACAGTAGAACTATTCTTACGGTCAGAAATGGAGTGTGGTGCTGAATGATAACACAATAATCGCACTGATCAATAACAATGTAACGAAAAATTTTATTTTCGTTACACACAATCACCATACTAGTTTTTGATTTCAACAATCTATCTAAAAAACGCATCAAGTACTATATGATTTCCTGTTTCATGTAAAGAAAAATTTGTGAAAAAGTGCGCTGAAATTTCTGTGCGTCTTGACAATCTTGACAGTATATTGAAGAAAACGCAGTCATTCTTGACTGTTACTGAGAATGAGTTGCACATATTTCCCATTGACATGGTATCTGCCTCAGAAAAGTTATTGAAAGAGCTGGAGAATAAGTCCTATAGGCAAAATGTTTTTACTCACCTAACCAGATGTATTGAATCAGCAATGCCATTTTAAACAGCTTGCTACAAGTTGGCAGGAATCATGTTCACAAAACAACTTCTTACTAAATACTCATGGACAGGTATGAGTAGGAGTCTGGAGAAAAAAAAACATTCAACAGGCTGACTAAGATTTTGGATATATTTTATTATGTTGTGTTCAAATCTGACAATTCCTCTGCATACCCAGGAAGGGATAGTTTCTTTCGTGATTGTATACTAAAACACAGTAACACACGCCTCAAGTTGAATCAAAAAGTTAAGACTGTGAGAGAAACCGAAGAGAAGTCACAAGACAATGAAGAAACTGACAATTCTATGGATGAAATTAATAATATGATGGGGTTTTTACTGTGGGTGAGAATGGGGAGCTTTCGAAGGAGAACGATGCATTGGTGCTAGAATAATTTCTTGATTCCACTGATAGTAGTTTTTATTTGATTTCTCAGTCAACATTTAGTCAGGTGAATCATTATATTAGTGTATAGGTTTAATATAGGTTTGTTCCAACAAAAGTTCAGAACTGCATTTTTTTTTATTCATTGAAATATGTTCTTCAGGTGGACAATGGGTAGGTTCACAAGTTCTTCATGTAACTTTATTAAATATATAAAGAGTATGAACGAGTGGT
>JAVJAQ010003084.1:0-40000 GCA_032362365.1 Zygogramma bicolorata
TCAATTTTTTACATACAATATGACTTCTTATTTGAGGAAGGTAAAGTGTCTTTTCCTCCCTTGAATGATTACTGCCCTCTGCTAAGCGTCGGGCTTTAAATTTCATCCTCCGGAGGAAAAGTAGAACTTTACTCCCAATTTTACCAAGATTGTATTCCTCACGATTATCGATATAGCAATATTGTGTAATGAAATTCTCACCACCATATATATTGACCAAAAAAATCGACACTGGATGGTGCATATAAATGGAAAATTGTTTGATTTGTGACTTGTCAAAATAATCTCATTTTGGATTGAATATTTTGCAATCGAATTTTCAATTCCTCATCTTTATACTCTGTTTTTTCTATTATTCCAGCCATTGTATAACAGTTTTTCATTCGATTCATGTAAGTGTGTTCTTGTTGATGATTATCTAACATTGTCTGCTGAAAACCATGTCCATTAAGCATCCCAGATCACGTGATGTCTGGGTGGCTAACACAAGTTTCAACCAATCACACACTCGCTTGCCAAAAACAAACGATAGTTTCTGGGGGGCAGATGGCGCCGTATTGGTTCATTTAGATTAATTTGACATTTTTGACAAGTATCTGGAATGCCTAATTCATCAACACCTAACCTCAAGAAACACTGTGAAGATGACGTTTGACAAGAACATTTATTGACGTTTGTCAAATTTGTCGCCCATAAACGTACTGCTGCGCTGAAAGAACACTGAAATTGTTACTTCTTGTTCCAGGGTCGAACATATCGAAGAAGAACCTCCACACCCGAACATCTCTAGCAATATCAATCGACGCACACCTTCCCACCGATGAGGAACCAAGGAACCGTGTCTGTGATAGCGAGAACGCAATCTGATGTGGACCTTATCACAATGTTGATTGTGAAATTTAGATAAGACTCGTTATCGTAATCCAGTCGTCTAGCGGACGTAGGTAGTTTCTAGTTCGACGATGGGGTATCTTTGGAGAAAAAGGTCCCTCCTGCTGAAACTCGTGGTGATCGTGGGGACGGCGTGGTTCACGATCGCGTTCCTTTTGTATAATGATGATAGTGTTCAGACTCGAAACGGGGTGGCTATGCGCTTGGAGGCGGGTGATGAAGTGAGAAAAACGGACAGGAAAGTGGAACGGGAACTGGAAAGGATCGTTCCTTTCGTGAGGGAGACCTCGAGTACGAAGTTGTCGGTGAAAAAGCAGGACGATAGTGGGGGGGTGTTATTGCCCCCGCAGGATATGGCCGGGGAGATGGGGAAGCCGGTCATCCTGCCTGCCAATTTATCAGGTGAGTCACGAGAAGAAGGCTTCAAGATTCATCTTTATCTGTTTTTATGTAGGAATTGAGTTTGTTGTGGTGCATTTCCTCAATCCTGCTTTCTTGAGAAATATTTCTGTTTATTATCATTTTAATCTTCATGTTTTTATTTGAATAGATGTGCCACGCACGCTGAGGATTTATAGATAAAGATTCTACTTAATAATAACATCTTTCGGCCTTGCAATTTGGCGCTGCGACTCCATAAAATTGCATGTATTAATGCAAGTTTTTCGAGTTGCATGAATCATTATTGGTGCGATAAGTTGCAGCGATTTAGTGATCTCTGTGGTGAATGGGTTCCCGCAAACAAAAAAATATGTGGAGGCACCATTGCGATGAATGGCTATTTTGAATAATTCAATCATTTTTTTACATTGAACAATTCAAGTGAAGTAATGAGGCGATTTTATCACAATTACAATCATTAGAAATGAATGAAATCATGTATCAATTGTGATATTGTAAACGTTTATCTTGGTAACTTTCGTTGCTATTTTTCGATATCGGAAATGTAAACTGACAGATAAGTAGATGACATTTCTCGCAACGATAAGTTGCCACGAGAAATTACATCGTAGGAACAGGCTGTAAGTTGTTTGCATTGAATATTTCCATCGTATGTTAAAAATCCCATATGAAGCGGGACATTTTCGATCAATTACAGAGATAAATTCCCGGCGGGACATTTTCGGGCTGGTAAATACCCGGTAGGTATCGAAAAATACCCGCTCGGTCCGTGTATCTTTAGAAACGATTGTTAAAATGTACATTTGTCATCTTGACAGGCATAAATACTGAATTTTAAACGTCGTTGTTTTAACTCCGGAAATATTCTACCGAATTACACTCGTGCATCAAAATAAACCTGATAGTTTCCCATTCAAGCATGTTGTCAGGAAAAAACTGCTTTCGATTATTCACATATTTTGCTAAAAGAGCCCTCCTCCTTCGTAGTCGGGCTCTTTCGACAAAATATGATAATAAACTCCTTTTTTAGACAACATGCTTTCATGGAAAATTATCAATAATTTTGAAGCACTTGTGTAATTACTCCCGAATATTTCCCTCATATATAAAATGTCCCATAAGAGCAATGCAATTATCGAAAACTTACAGCGGTAATTGCATTGTATCAAGTCACTTTTGAAATAACAATAACAACACATTTGAAATGGTATCGCTAGACGTCAGTAAACAACACAAATAAATGTCAGATAGACTTCAAAAATAGAAAAACATTTCGCGTTTTGGTGAGTGCTCCATACCTACATTCTATAGAGAAAAGTATAGATGAACAATAAATAACATTTCCTTGAGAATTTCGAAAATTGAATTGAACTGGCCGATACTTGATGAAAATCCATATTAACAAAAATATATTACAGTTTCCTGTATGATTTTCACTTAAAATGGGTTTACAAAACCGCGACACGTGTTTCGCTATTACAATAGCTTCTTCAAGCAAGATAAATAAATCACTATTCTATAATACGCTATTTATATACAAGTAGGTCGAACGTCTCTTACAATAAAGGTCCGACTTGGGTCCGATATTCGACCCAAATACTAATTAGTTACATACGAAGATTATTCCTAGAAATAGAATCATTGGCCGGGAACATATTCAACAATGGGGAGTTATTTAATTCAACCTGATCATTCAATAAATATTCTGAATTTCTCCCTCTATTGATTTCCAAGCTTTCTAGAAGGTTAAGTTTCCAACCTTTCTGCTCAAAATGCCTTATTTTGAACTCGTGGTTGAACTCATGACCTTCCAGAATGAGGTGACTTGCATAAGTAGAATTTGTTTTTCCGTTCAAAAAACTATCACTGTGTTCTCTTAGGCGAGTGTTGAAAGATCTTCCCGTTTGGCCTACGTAGTACATCGGACATGACCCACATGTTAATTCATAAATTCCTGATCTTTGTGATCTTTGTAAGAGACGTTCGACCTACTTGTATATAAATAGCGTATTATAGAATAGTGATTTATTTATCTTGCTTGAAGAAGCTATTGTAATAGCGAAACACGTGTCGCGGTTTTGTAAACCCATTTTAAGTGAAAATCATACAGGAAACTGTAATATATTTTTCTTGAGAATTTCTTTATTCGTGAAATATTCCAATGAATAGCATTTTTGCATTAAAATGACCAGATAATTTTGCATTCAAGCGTGCTATCTTATACAAATTGCATTCGGTTATTTTCATATTTTGTAAAAATATGAAAATAAACTCTTGCAATTTTTAGATATCACGCTTTCTTGCAAAATTATTAGTAATTTTTATGTACTCGTGCAATTATAACCGAATATTTCCATCGTATGTTAAAATTCCCATATGAAGCGGGACATTTTCGATCAATAACAGCGATAAATTACCGGCGGGACATTTTCGGGCTGGTAAATACCCGGTAGGTATCGAAAAATACCCGCTTGGTCCGTGTATCTATAGTAACGATTGTTAAAATGTACATTTGTCATCTTGACAGGCATAAATACTGAATTTTAAACGTCGTTGTTTTAATTCCGGAAATATTCTACCGAATTACACTCTTGCATCAAAATAAACCTGATAATTTTCCATTCAAGCATGTTGTCAGGAAAAAACTGCATTCGGTTATTCACATATTTTGCTAAAAGAGCTCTTTCGACAAAATATGAAAATAAACTCATCGAGAAACTCATGCAGTTTTTAGACAACATGCTTTTATGGAAAATTATCGGTAATTTTGAAGCACTTGTGTAATTACTCCCGAATAGATAACGATTACTTCGAAATAAGAAAAAAAAACAGAAAAGCTGATAATAATATGATAATTCACATTCAACGGGGTTCCATAATGATATGCGAATTTTCAAGGCTATAAATTTACACAAAAACTTAATGAACTATAAAAAAAGTGATACATCCCCTTGCAAAGAAGTCATTACACATTGCCTTTTGCGTTTCAGGAGACATCAAGAAATTGGTCGACGAAGTCCGTCAGTAATTTGAACTTTTCAAAATGATTCCTACAGGTCATTCGGTAATCTAAGCCAAATATTGGACGAATCAGTCTTTTTTGACTGATAAAAACTCTGCGAGCATTGGCCGCACTTCCCCAAAGGACAATGTTATAAGAAATATGGGAATATGATAAAGCATAGTACACATTTATTAATTGCTCTAATGTGAATATATTTTTCAGCTGCAAAATTGCATAATAACTACTATTGAGTCTCTTACACACCTGATCAACATGTGTATCCCACTTCAAATTTGCATCCAAATATGTGCCCAGAAATTTTATTGAATCAGAAAAATTTATATTTTTGTTGTTTACGCGAACGAAATAATCATTTGAGATTTTTGTACGAGAACAAAACTGCAGACAAACTGTTTTATCAGGATTGACAATCCTGATAAAACATTATTGCAACACCAATCAGTAAATTCTTTCGACAAATCGTTCATTTTCTACACAGTTCTTCTGGTGTTTCAGCATCAGTGGCGATTGTCGTATCATCTGCATACAAAAAATGTGTTCAGTTCTCAAATAATTTGGTAAATCATTGACGTACAGAAGAAAAATCAAGGGACCTAAAACTGATCCTTGAGGAACCCCTAAATCAACATCAAAAAGTTGAGATCTACAATCATCCACTTTTATAATAACAGCAATAAATTACCGGCGGGACATTTTCGGGCTGGTAAATACCCGGTAGGTATCGAAAAATACCCGCTCGGTCCGTGTATCTATAGTAACGATTATTAAAATGTACATTTGTCATCTTAACAGGCATAAATACTGAATTTTAAACGTCGTTCTTTTAACTCCGGAAATATTCTACCGAATTACACTCTTGCATCAAAATAAACCTGATAATTTTCCATTCAAGCATGTTGTCAGGAAAAAACTGCATTCGGTTATTCACATATTTTGCTAAAAGAGCTCTTTCGACAAAATATGAAAATAAACTCATCGAGAAACTCATGCAGTTTTTAGACAACATGCTTTTATGGAAAATTATCGGTAATTTTGAAGCACTTGTGTAATTACTCCCGAATAGATAACGATTACTTCGAAATAAGAAAAAAAAAAAACAGAAAAGCTGATAATAATATGGTAATTCACATTCAACGGGGTTCCATAATGATATGCGAATTTTCAAGGCTATAAATTTACACAAAAACTTAATGAACCATAAAAAAAGTGATACATCCCCTTGCAAAGAAGTCATTACACATTGCCTTTTGCGTTTCAGGAGACATCAAGAAATTGGTCGACGAAGGATGGATGAAAAACGCTTTCAATCAATATGCCAGTGATTTGATCAGTGTCCATCGAAGTTTACCAGATCCCAGGGATGAATGGTGAGTAATTATCATAAACATACCTAGTGCTTAGGATAATATGTGAGCTTGGAACTTTTGAGGCGAAATTGAAAACTTTGAACAGAGGTCAATTTTACACCAACACCATATTCGAATCACTTGTACTCGACGCGCGTTTTCCTAACCAAGTAAACGTTTTCAGGAAGTGGCGGATCCACGGGGGGGTTTCGGGTCCGGACCCCCCCCCTCATTGGGAAAATAAGAGTTTTTTTTCAATTCTTATCGGCTCCTAATTTCCAAATTTTGTTAGGGAACGAAAAAATGTCACATGAGCAAGACAAAAAAATAAAATAGAATAATTTTTTTTGCTTTAAAATTGAAGAATTAATAATTATTATTACATTCCATTGAAAACTAAAGAGCAGGCTACATTTAAACATTGGTAAATTTTTATTTTTCAACAACCAATTTCATCAATTCATTCAATTTAATAATCCTCCAATTCCTGAAAAAATAATTCTCAAGAATTAGAAATAGTACAAACAAAATCTGAATTGAATGTTACCCAAACAAACAAACAAATTTCGCTTGAAATTTTTGGACTCACCGATTGTTCTTTCTTTTTTTTTTCTGGTTGAGTCGGTTCAGACGCTGGATCAAGCCGAGTAAAATATGAAAATAGAGTCCTCTTCATGTTGTAGGTTCAAGATAAAATGCTTTTTTTTTTCAACTATCAAATTGCAATTTTTCTCGATGACAAATTAAAGAAAATTGACACTTGTCAGGCTTATCGAGGAAAAGTTCGAGAAATTTCTGACAGTGATGCCATTGAATCCTTTTTGGCGCAGTATTTGAAAAATTAGACTTGTTACATTTGTGATGAGAATTGTCTAAGTCGGTAACGATTTGAATATACTATGTATGAGTAGAATATGCTGTTGATCAGGTTGAATCAACTCGATTCGATTTAAAAAAAGTTGAGTTTCGAACCTACTTTACCTCCTGACTACATCTCCAAGTTTTGCTCATGTCAATCTCTTTCACCTTTTTTTGGATCTTGATTAGTTGTTGCTATACGGTAGCTCATGATTATATATATATATATATATATATATATATATATATATATATATATATATTGAGTTATAGCCCCCCCCCTTGAACTGATCCTGGATCCGCCACTGTCAGGAGAGGAAATTGCTACTGAACTTGCTTTGGAATGTACAAACTGAAGTTTTCAATGGTTATAACAGACTGAGGAGTCTACAAGATATCGTACCAGAATAAAACATACTCCATTTCATACATGCAACTTTACATTCCATCATATAAACATGTATGTTTCTTGGGAAATAAACCATTTATTATTATCATTTTCACATTCTGCAATTTGTAGACTTTAGAATGCATCGAGTAGCCTTGTGTCGTGCACATCCTGCGATCACTGGGTCTTTCTGCCCTTCCGTATCTCATGTCTGCATAATGCTCTATGAAGCGGGTTTCTATAATTCGTCGACTCTGGCCAATGTATTGATTGTTTTTGAAGAAAGGTAAGAACGACAATGAAAAGAGAGAGATAAGGTACGCTTTCAACCCAGAGATAGTTGATAAGATTTAAAAAAAATGTGAATTTAAGGAAGCAATTCGTAAATCTTAGACTTTTCGAAATGATGAGAGTAGTAAAACGTTTGTAGCAATCCCATATGAATCTAGAGGACTCGAGCAGATATTGAATGAAGTAAATATGGAAGTTGCATATAAAACTCCTTATGAATTTGAACAGTTCCTTGGTCACCAAAAAATAAATAAATTAGAAAACACATGAAAATCGGGAATTCAGTAAATAACCCGTCAAGATGGCATCAATAAATACGTTGGCCAGAGCCGACGAGCGCGAGCGTTTCAAATAGCATTATCCTCTCATGAGTTACGGAAGGTCAGAAAAGTCTAGTGTCGCCCAAAAAATCAGTAGTGACAAAGAGCATACCTATTCCTTTCAGCCCTCTTCTGAGTCTATTGTTGTAAAATAGTGAAACTGATTGAAATAAGCAGTAGTGTACAGACGAAGTCGATATCCCACCAAAGAAAAAACTTTGGAGGTAGTTCTGGCACTACCTTAGAATGTTGAAAATATATCAGATTCAGCATCGATTTTTTTTCCTGAGGATGCTAATCTTCTCAGCGAAACGAGCGTCAGATGCAAATACAATCATCTTGGTATTGACTAATTGAACCTCTACGAAAAGTTTCATCGAAATATATACTGATGTAACATCACAATTATAACCATTTCACATTATTGATTTTCATTTGTATTTCTGGTGAAATAATAGATGATTTCTAAGTGTTTTATGAGAAAAATATAGCGTGAATGTCAACGTAAAGTGTTCGTAGATAATTGGTCTTCAAACATTTCCTCTATATCGAGGATAAATAAATAATTAACTCTCTGCCCCCAAAACTCAGGTCACTTTCGAAAACATAGCGTTCGAGTTGTTTGAAAATATGACTAGTCCAGTCTATGACCATTTTCCCGTGTATTTATCCCATACAGCACCGATTCGCATGAAAATTTGGATTCAGGATCTACATACACTCTTTTTCAAAATCTACCCTGTGCCGAGGGTTGCTTTCCCCCTGGGGGTGGATGCCACCCCTTTTTGGGGGTGAAAAATTTTTTATTGAAAATAAGTGCGGAAATCAATAGATTGACTAATTCTAAGCACTTTTTGTTCAATGAAGTTTTTTCTGAAAAGCAATAGTTTTCGACTTATTCACGAGTGAAATTGTCGGTTTTCAGTAAAAAAAACACGTTTTCCGATCCTTTTTCGCGAATAACTGGAAAATAATGCATCTAATCGAAAAACCTGTAGAGAGCAAAATTATAGCTTATGGAAAAACAAAGGCGATTGTTTAATTGTGATGTATGCAAACCCACAACAAACTGAATAATTGCTTGTTGAAAGTCGATTGGTATTTTCAAACGCCAAAATGGAAAGTTTCTACGTACAATAATCGAAAACCAATGCATTTTTCGGGAAAAATTGGTTGGACCTTTTTCGAAGTCCTTCAAAAATCGTTTATTTTTGTTATTTATAAAAGTTTCTAGTATCAAAACTGACCGAGGTATGAAGGAAATAATGTTGAATCCTATTTTTTCCATGAAAAAAAATTGTGAATAACTCATCCTCTCTTCCCCCCCCCTTTGGAAAAAATCGTTGCCTAGTGGAACTATCAGTAAATATACATATATCATATACATATAGTTCCACTAGGCCTGAAATATAGTTACTATGTGTATTCTTCAATATACTAATGTACATACTCTAATTTCTACAAAATTTGTTTTTGTTTTTTTCCCATTACTCGCTTAGTCTTCAAGCAATCAAATCCACCAAAAAAGTATTTTGTAGCTTTTCTTAAGAGCTATAAGCTCACTTCCATTATTTTTTTATTCCAGATTATATTTTTAAAAAGGTTCATGCTGAAAGGGCTCAAAAAAGGTACTTTGTGCGAACCCTCACAATATTCAACTGGCCATATCTTACTCCATTTTCATCCTGCAGAAAAAAATGAAACACCGAAATTTCCAGAGAAGAATAGCCTTCAATTTTGTACCCTAGGAAATTTTGCATGTGATCAATACTTTTCGAGTTATTTCGAAGAAATGGTGATTTTTCGCTGAATCACGTATATGATTTTTTCTCTTCAATCTCAATTTTTTCCGAAACTACGTACTCTCACTTGATGAAAAACTCAGAACTCATCATAAAAACATGAATGAAGTGAATTATGGAGTAACAACGATTTTTTTCAAAGGGGGGGGGGGAAAGAGGATGAGTTATTCACAATTTTTTTTCAACGGAAAACTAGGATTCAACATTATTTCCTTCATACCTCAGTCAGTTTTGATGCTAGAAACTTCTATAAATAACAAAAATGAAGGATTCTTGAAGGACTTCAGAAAAGGTCCGATTAGTTTTTTTCGAAAAATGCAATGGATTTTGGTTATTGTACGTAGAAACTTTCCATTTTGTCGTTTGAAAATACCAATCAACTTTCAAGTATTCAGTTTTTAGTGGGTTTGCATACATCACAAATGAACAATTGCCTTTGTTTTTTCAAAAGCTATAATTTTGCTCTCTGCAGGTTTTTCGATTATATGCATATTTTTCCAGTTATTCGCGAAAAAGGATCTGAAAACGTGTTTTTTTTGCCTGAAAACCGACAATTTCACTCGCGAATAAGTCGAAAAGTATTGCTTTTCAGAAAAAACTTCATTGAACAAAAAGTGCTTAGAATTAGTCAATCTATTGATTTCCGCACTTATTTCCAATAAAAATTTTTTCACCCCCAAGAAGGGGTGGCATCCATCCCCAGGGAGAAAGCAATCCTCGGCACGGGGTAGATTTTGGAATGGAGGGTAAGTAGAACCTATATCCAAATTTTCATACGAATCGGTGCTGTATGGGATAAATATACAGTTTACACTTTTTTCATCGTCATAGACTGGAGTAGACGTAGCTTTTACGGGATTTCGTGATAAAAGCAAGTTAATCAAACAATTTATACTAAAACCATTTGCTCCTAAGTGGCGGAAATCAATGAACAACTCAAGATTCTCTCAGTTGATCTTTAACTCATAAAGACTGCATGTATTTTAAATCCAAATGAAAAGCAGTTGCCGAACAAAAGAAACAAAGCTCCTTTGATGAAACAATAATCCAGCCGGAGAACAAACTACTCGATCCTTGTATGGAACGTAATTATTGCTAGTCATATCGTTCCGCTTGTAGACACTCTTCCATTGTGTTGCTAATTGGTGGGAATCATCAAATGAGGATGCGTTGTTTGATCTTCATTCGTCGTGTGAAGATTATGTGAAAGGTACCCTCCTTGTTTGGAAAAACGAGGACTGTGTATTGCGATGTACTAATTTTGTCCTGGATCTAGACTTCATCGGAATGCTCGTGAAAGGTGACACAAAAAGTGGCGATAATGATGGCTAGATTTGAAATGGACGAATCTATCTGTAGAATGGAAAAAGTTGGTGAAATTGCTGATACTGAACTCACTAACTCAAGTTAGGGTATTTGACGCCATGTATTCTGAAGAAAACTGCTAGTCGTACAGGAAATGTGTTGTAATTGGTAGCGAGATGAATTTTTGTTATTGGTTGGTTTGTATTGAACTATTTAAGTATGGAAAATCCGTCATCAGCTTGTCGATAACAAAGTCAATCAATCAATCAATCTTTATTGACCCCAAGAAACATAAATGTTTATAAAGAACTATTACAATTCATGCATTAAAAAGAAGATTTCGATCATGAATCAATCCGATGTCAGATGGAAAAAGAGAAGTGTTACTGGATCAAATACTTTTTCCTCCCATCGGGAGATTTTTTTATAATGCTTTCATACTTATTTTTTCGATTACTATAAGTGAAATTATATTTTTTTATAAAGAATGCTGAACATACTACACATTTTTTTCTGTTCCAGTGAAGAAATAAGAGTTTTGAAACTGTATAATTCTTGATTAACTTCCAATGAAACTTTCTAGAAAATTGTATTTGTAATGAAAAAAGATTTTCAGTGAATTTTATTTCATCATTCATATAGTGCAAACCTATATCCTTAATGTGTCATCGATATCTTTCAAAGAAGTTTTATAGTGATATCTATGAATCACAGCCCATAAATGGATATCTGGAACAACTTCAATGTCGAAAAAACATTCCTAATAATCACCTCGGTTACTTTAGCAATAAAGTTCGGCAATATTTAAAAATTTTCCCTATCATTTCGAAACAGTGACGAGGCTTTTGGAAATGATAATTATGTTTCAAAACGGAAAAAATAGAAGGGATCATTTGAAAATTCCGAGAGTGGTGACGTCCGGGGGTGGTAGAGTTCCAGCAACTTTTTTATTAAGGACCCTGCCACCTTCATATTTTAGCAGAGCGTTAATGAATGGAATTGAAGAAAAATGACAGAGTCGAATTCAAAAATCCGGGCGTCGGGGGCGGTGCAGCTCCAGCAATTTTTTTATTAAGGACCCTGCCACCTTCATATTTTAGCAGAACGTTACTGACTAGAATTGAAGAGAAATGACGGAGTCGAATTCGAAAATCCGGGCGTCGGAGGCGGTGCAGCTCCAGCAATTTTTTTATTAAGAACCCTGCCACCTTCATATTTTAGCAGAACGTTACTGACTACAATTGAAGAGAAATGACATAGTCGAATTCAAAAATCCGAGAGTCGGAGGCGGTGCAGTTCCAGCAATTTTTTTATTGAGGACCCTGCCACCTTCATATTTTAGCACAGCGCTGCTGAATGGAATTGCAGAGAAATGACAGAGTCGAATTCAAAAATCCGGGCGTCGGAGGCGGTGCAGCTCCAGCAATATTTTTATTAAGGACCCTGCCACCTTCATATTTCAGCAGAGCGTTACTGAATGGAATTGCAGAAAAATGACAGAGTCGAATTAAAAAATCTGGGCGCCGGAGGCGGTGCAGCTCCAGCAACTTTTTTATTAAGGACCCTGCCACCTTCATATTTCAGCAGAACGTTACTGACTAGAATTGAAGAGAAATGACGGAGTCGAATTCGAAAATCCGGGCGTCGGAGGCGGTGCAGCTCCAGCAATTTTTTTATTGAGAACCCTGCCACCTTCATATTTTAGCAGAACGTTACTGAATACAATTGAAGAGAAATGACATAGTCGAATCCGAAAATCCGGGCGTCGGAGGCGGTGCAGCTCCAGCAGGGCGGACCAAAAGATTCGAATCATGGCAATAGCGGTGGCAGGGTCCTCAATTAAAAAATTGCTGGAGCTGCACCGCCCCCGACGCACGGATTTTTGAATTCGACTCCGTCATTTCTCTTCAATTCCATTCAGTGACGCTCTGCTAGAATATGAAGGTGGCAGCGTCCTCAATAAAAGTTGCTGGAGCTGCACCGCCTCCGACGCCTGGATTTTTGAATTCGACTCTGTCATTCCTCTTCAATTGTAGTCAGTAACGTTCTGCTAAAATATGAAGGTGGCAGGGTCCTTAATAAAAAAGTTGCTGGAGCTGCATCGCCCCCGACGCCCGGATTTTTCAATTCGACTCCGTCATTTCTCTTCAATTCCAGTCAGTAACGCTCTGCTGAAATATGAAGGTGGCAGGCTCCCCGATAAAAAAGTTGCTGGAGCTGCACCGCCCCCGACGCCCGGATTTTTGAATTCGACTCCGTCATTTCTCTTCAATTCGATTCAGTAACGCTATGCTAGAATATGAAGAAAGCAGGGTCTTTAATAAAAAAATTGCTGGAGCTGCACCGCCTCCGATGCCCGGATTTTTGAATTCGACTCCGTCATTTCTCTTCAATTCTAGTCAGTAACGTTCTGCTAAAATATGAAGGTGGCAGGGTCCTTAATAAAAAAGTTGCTGGAGCTGCACCGCCTCCGACGCCCGGATTTTTGAATTCGACTCCGTCATTTCTCTTCAATTGTAGTCAGTAACGTTCTGCTAAAATATGAAGGTGGCAGGGTCCTTAATAAAAAAGTTGCTGGAGCTGCACCGCCTCCGACGCCCGGATTTTTGAATTCGACTCCGTCATTTCTCTTCAATTGTAGTCAGTAACGTTCTGCTAAAATATGAAGGTGGCAGGGTCCTCAATAAAAAAATTGCTGGAACTGCACCGCCTCCGACTCTCGGATTTTTGAATTCGACTATGTCATTTCTCTTCAATTGTAGTCAGTAACGTTCTGCTAAAATATGAAGGTGGCAGGGTTCTTAATAAAAAAATTGCTGGAGCTGCACCGCCTCCGACGCCCGGATTTTCGAATTCGACTCCGTCATTTCTCTTCAATTCCAGTCAGTAACGCTCTGCTGAAATATGAAGGTGGCAGGCTCCCCGATAAAAAAGTTGCTGGAGCTGCACCGCCCCCGACGCCCGGATTTTTGAATTCGACTCCGTCATTTCTCTTCAATTCCAGTCAGTAACGTTCTGCTAAAATATGAAGGTGGCAGGGTCCCCGATAAAAAAGTTGCTGGAGCTGCACCGCCTCCGATGCCCGGATTTTTTTATTCGACTCTGTCATTTCTCTGCAATTCGATTCAGTAACGCTATGCTAGAATATGAAGGAAGCAGAGTCTTTAATAAAAAAATTGCTGGAGCTGCACCGCCTCCGACGCCAGGATTTTTGAATTCGACTCCGTCATTTCTCTTCAATTCTAGTCAGTAACGTTCTGCTAACATATGAAGGTGGCAGGGTCTTTAATAAAAAAGTTGTTGGAGCTGCACCGCCTCCGACGCCCGGATTTTTGAATTCGACTCCGTCATTTCTCTCCAATTGTAGTCAGTAACGTTCTGCTAAAATATGAAGGTGGCAGGGTCCTTAATAAAAAAGTTGCTGGAGCTGCACCGCCTCCGACGCCCGGATTTTTGAATTCGACTATGTCATTTCTCATCAATTGTAGTCAGTAACGTTCTGCTAAAATATGAAGGTGGCAGGGTCCTTAATAAAAAAGTTGCTGGAGCTGCACCGCCTCCGACGCCCGGATTTTTGAATTCGACTCCGTCATTTCTCTCCAATTCCAGTCAGTAACGCTCTGCTGAAATATGAAGGTTGCAGGGTCCTTAATAAAAAAATTGCTGGAGCTGCACCGCCTCCGACGCCCGGATTTTTGAATTCGACTCCGTCATTTCTCTTCAATTATAGTCAGTAACGCTCTGCTAAAATATGAAGGTGGCAGGGTCCTCAATAAAAAAATTGCTGGAGCTGCACCGCCCCCGACGCCTGGATTTTTGAATTCGACTCTGTCATTTCTCTTCAATTCCATTCATTAACGCTCTGCTAAAATATGAAGGTGGCAGGGTCTTTAATAAAAAAGTTGCTGGAACTCTACCGCCCCCGGACGTCACCACTCTCGGAATTTTCAAATGATCCCTTCTATTTTTTCCGTTTCGAAACATAATTATCATTTCCAAAAGCCTCGTCACTGTTTCGAAATGATAGGGAAAATTTTCAAATATTGCCGAACTTTATTGCTAAAGTAACCGAGGTCTAATAATCCCCTGTCTCTTTTGAAATGATTGAAAAAATCTACGAATAGTGTTGAAGACATTGAATCACTACTTACCTCCCCCCCTGATGACCCGCCAGCCTTTGTCAAAAAAATCTTCAGTTAATTTATTTGGTAGTTTATATATTAACACTCCATTGTATAAAATTGATTTTTTTCCGAAGTTTGTTTTGATTCTACTGATTGTACTCAGATTTTTGGACTGCCTAAATTCACATTTGTGAATTGTTTCAATTGTGTTGAAGGTTAGAGAAGAATGTTCATTTTTATTTTTCACGAAATGGATGAAAGAACAAATTTTCAATTTATATAAAGAGGTGATACTTGAAAGCTCATTTTTCACATATAAATCGGAAGTGGAATATCGAAAAGGTAATTTGAATATGCATTTGATTGTTTTATTTTGCAGAGATTTTAGGGGACGTATGATCGAAGCGTTAGCATTTCCCCATACTGATATCAAGTATTGTAGTTTTGAATGAATAAAGCTGTAATATATTAATTTGAGATGTTTCAAACAAATATAGTTTCGAATTTTGAACAAAATACCAATTATTGGTGATATTTTTTTTTCTTGAATATTCAATATGATTTTTCCAAGAGAGTTGTTCATCAATATATAATCCTAAAAATTTTGTTACTCCCAAATATTCTATATTTTGCCCATTAAAAATAATGTTATTCTTACTATGATCTGGTTTTCTCTTCGCTAATAACATAAATGAGGATTTTCCAATATTTAAAGTTAACTTGTGACTATTAGTATTCTGCATTTGTAGTTTCTACAGTCTGGCGCAATACTTTTTGGTTTTTACAAGTATGCTTTTGCCTATCTAATCTGTGATATAACCTGAGAGTTGTTTTATTTGTAAGAGGTTTTATGAGTAACTTTCATGTTTATTTTTTCAGAAATTTTCTGGAATCTAGGCGGACGTCTTGATCTTGAAAATATATATTTGTGATTATCTTCGAAGGCAATTATCAATTTATGTAGTGAAATACCGCAAAGTAGCGTGAGTTACACAAAATGAAATTTTTTATCGTGTAACATACAATATTTTTCCTAATTTCGATGGAAAGTATTCTTTCACTATTTTCATAGAGAGAAATTGTCTACGCCACAAAATTATTCAAGTATCAATTTTTTTCATCATATCGCTTGTCAGTTCAACGTCTCACAATTTTTTAAATTCCGACTGAGACTGAATTTGTGTTGAGAGAAAAAATACGAAACAGTGATTGAACAGTTTTACTGAATGATACAGAAAAGGCTCTTCGTTATATCCGAAGAGTCTTATAATTCTATGATAAACGCTAATGGAAACTCTGAAATGTGAGGAGAATAAGATACGCTTGTATTTACAGAGAAAATAAAGAAAAAAATTTTTGTTTGTCACTATTCAGTGTCTTGATAAGAAGTCACCTGAGATTGTAGACACTACGAATATTCAACCTGGTAACAATTTTTTTAGGTTTTTCGGAGGAAACAAGTGACAAGGTGAAAAACCACAGCGCAAGAGGCTTTTCTGTAACATTGTGAAATTTCAATATTTTCAGGATGCAATGTTTATTTATTTACAACCATATAATATGTAATGCTAACGTCATTGAAGGTTGGGAAGTGTCACGTTACGCACCTCTACTTCCCGCCCTCACTTCATCTATTCTAGACTTTATCTGTCATTTATTGACTTTATCCGACATTTATTTAAATTAGTGACAATTGTATACCCCGTAGTCACGGTATAAAAATATACCTACTTTATAATTTTTTTCACTTGTCAAAATGTGACGTTTTTGGCATTTCAACCAATAGAGGCGGGTTATTCTATGGTTATTCTAGCCAATCATTGGGTATTATACTGATAAAACTGGCTGGTCCTTTCGATTGTTTGGATAAAACGTTGTTTACCTTTGAACTGTCAAAACTATACGGTTTACCGCGTCTATTCTATTGAACTGGCTCATATTTATATAAATTATCATGAATGAACAGTTACCTTATTATTAATAGTCATTCACTTTTCACTTTTTCAGCATAATAATAACATAACACATTTCAATGAACACTCAAACACGTAAATAACTCATAACCTCAACTTTATGACAGATATAGCGATTCAAATATTTAAGGTTTCCTTCAAATGAAGATGGCGTACAATTAGTTTTCATTAAATACAATTAATTTTTTGTTGTATGAGAAGAAACCGTTGTATGCAGATTTTGATACAACGACATAACGAATGATTTTATGTTCCTTCTGGCGCGATTTGCATTTCATAAGAAATTTTCAATTATCAACCTTGTACAATGAGAGGTGTGACGCCATCTCTTGGCATCATCATATCATATTCAATGCGTAAGCATTATATCTCTTCTGGATCATAGAGGGCCTACATCGTTGTTTGACATTTCAAATTAGTAAAATTTTCACCTTTTCTCGTTTCCTTCTTATGTAAATGAAATACTGATCAATTAAATTGTTCTTCCTTCTATTTGTTCAAAAAATAATCTCTCCAAAAACAACTCGTTCTTCAAATTCAATAAGATAAATTTTCATTTTCGAAACACTCAAACTTTTTTATTTTGAGGCAAAAGCATTCAAACAAACCGAATTAAATAAAATCACTCGTCCTACGGACTCGTGATTTTATCAATCGGTTTGTTTTCATACTTTTGCCAAATAAAAAAGTTTTTGTGGAAAATGAAAATTTATCGATTAAATTTGAAGGACTCGTGGTATTACCTTTGATTAAATGCACTAGACCTTTTAACCGATTAAAATGTTCGAAATAAACCGGGCGTTTGGATCACTTTTCAGGTACTATCTCTGGTACTATATTGTTCCTGTGTTCGATTTTGATGTTTCCTGAGTTTACATGTTTTCTGGAAATAATCTAAACATATATCCCTCCTTCACCAAGTTCAATCGACCAAAATGCGTGCATTTCCATGATTTTCAAAATTTTGCTTTCAAGCAAATGCTTTCGTGTATAATAATTTAAAATAAAATCCCTCGACCTGCGGTCTCGGGATTTTATCAAATTATCTTCGCGACATGTTTCTATACACTGTATCTTTATCAAGCGAATGTCTTTAAACACTGTTTAAAGACATTCGCTTGATAAAGATACAGTGTATCGAAACATGTCGTTATCAAATTATCATACACTCAAGTCATTTGCTAAGCAAAATTTCGAGAATCTTGTCTACCTTATAGCGTAATAACTATGGATTTCCATCAAGTAAAGGCCACCTCAGTCCAAAATATCCTTTGTACTGTGTTCATTATGATAATAGTGTTATTCACCTTTTGTGAATTGAAGATAAACGAAAGCATTTCAATTTATTATTTAAGCTATACGCAAGGCCGTACCCAGAAAAATATTTTGGGGGGTTTGTGGCACCAGGCGGGGCCGAAGGCCCTCCTAAAAAAACGTTGAAACTAATTGTCAAGCATCCCATTTTTACGCCATTTCAGGCATCATTAACAAAAGTTAGGACGACACTAAATGATAAATCTATAAATAATAACAACAAAATTATTTTCCCTGTCAATTTGGTGTCTAGGAAAATAATTAGATTGACTATGCAAATAGACTCAACACTGTTTAGTACAATACAGTACAAAATAACGTCTGCAGACAATAACAGTAACAAAACAAAATCCATTCTTCTGTTCTTTTTTCTTGCGAATTCATCGATCACTTTGTCTGTTGAGAATTCATGGCTTCTATGAACCGACATGAGAGCCAGTCCGCTTAGTCTGTCTTGTCCACACAGATTACTCAAGTACCGCTTCAATCGCTTGAGAGTGGAGAAGGTCCTCTCAGCAGTTGCGGTGGTCACTAGCAAAGAAGCAAATATTTTCAGGAGGGTGAATATGTTAGGAAAAAATCCCTATCACATTGGCTCAATACCTCAATGGCACAAGGAGGCTTGTCGAGTTCCCAAAACATCCACAGTGAGTACTCACTAGGTACTAGTTCTAGATCAACCATCTTTTCATAAAGTTTTAAAGATTCAACGTCTATTGTTTCGTTCGTTGATCGTTCGTTTAGTTCCAGAGTAAGCCCCCAGTAATGTACTGCCAACATATAAAAACGAAATTTTTTCCGGAAGTAGTCAGAGACTTGCGAAAGCGAATGGCGGTCTTTTTTCGTGCTGCTACCTATCGTGATAGCGCCTAACAACTATATGCTTTACGGCAACTAACGTAATGAAACGCTTCGGTCTACGCCGTTAGCGGCGGATCACGTCCATCCACAAATTCCACGTAGGTGAATGGGTTAGTAAAATTATAATAAATTTGACAAATTATTTACGCACATTTTTAACTAGAAATCGGTTTGAACTCTTCCTTATTCACCTATGAAGAAGAAAAAGAACAATTATAACTTGAGTAATGCGTTTGAAAAATCTTTTTTTTCTTGAAAATTTCGGGGGGTTTCAACCCCTCTGACCCCCCTCTGGGTACGGCCTCGGCTACACGAATATCTTATCTAAATACCCCAACACCTTTGTTGAAACAATCAAAAATTAAAATAACAATCTCATATAGAAATCCTATTTATGTAAGATTTCGGAGAAGTACAATTCGTCAAATACAGAAACAAGTTAATCTTTTATTTTTCATATGCAGATAGGTGAATTTTCATGCATGCTTGACAATTTGTATAGGTAGCCCCTGCTCGAGAAAGGGAAAGATATTACGTGAAATATACCTAATTTCTCTTCAGAAAATGAAATCAACGGAATAAGTACTTTTTTGTTATGAGTCACAACTTGAAATCGAATAATCTCCGTGCGGAACTTCTTAAACTTTGGAATGCGAAATCACGATAAATAGGAGACGAAAAAAAAAGTTGGGGTATCTTTGAAATAAGAGAACGATCTCAGGAATAAGGCTTGCGGTTCAAATTCAGCAAATTAAGATTCATATTGTTACTTTCGGGCTGAATAGATTTATCTCAATACATTAATTGTGCTGTTTGGTTGACGATGTTCAAATTATATTACTAACTCAAAACATTGGCAGCTATAACCAGAAAAAATGATTGATTTAGGTTCTATTGTGTTTGAAAACCCTTTTTTGTTCATCATTGTCGTGCGGAAAGTTGAGTTTTTGTCAACTTACTTAGCGACTCTTGGCACAAAATGTTCATTCATGTATCAATGTCATAATAATAGTATATTATGCAACGATCATGATGGTTATAAATACACGAGCATTAACCAGGATACGAAACAAGCCGAAGGTGAGTTTCGTATGGTTGATGCGAGTGTATTAATAACCATTGCATGAGAGTTACATACGCTATTTTTTCTACACCCGATAAATAATGAAGAACTAGGAAGTTATTATATTTTTATTGGACACACTAATAATAATCGATATTATTTCTTCGAAAAATTCTATAAAATTGTAATTGAAAAATACAACAATAAGAAATTAAAAAAAAAGAAAAATCGGGGGAGGCCCGAGACTAGTTTCGAACCCGAGAATCTAATCGAAAATAAAGGGATACCGTTGTTATGATTTTTCGTACACTTCCTTAGATTATTTGGGTAAATTATTATGTACTGCAATTTCTGCTTTCTCCGTATTGTGTGGAGGAGTCGATGGTTATTCTCCTATATTGCTGATATCGGAGATTTTGATATTATAGCTATCGGAGTTTAGCTATATTCTATGAAAATTTAATAAATATTGATTTTGACAAACGTCAAATTCACATCATTAATTGAAAAATAATGAGTTTCTATTGGTTGAAAATCTGTAATAGATCTCATTATGAAACGGATTGTGAGCATATAAGTGTATTATTAAAGTACGGATGTAGAAAAAGGTGTCAATTCACAATCATTCAAAAATATGCTCATTTATAACCTTCTTTCCGATTGGACAATAACCCGTCGTTTAATCCGAAAGAGAAGAAGTAGAAAATAACTTTCTCGATCTCTTTGAAACTTTCCAACCTCTTCGTCGTTTTTTCAAAACGCCATTCAACTCATCAGAGTTTACGAAATGTTCAAATCTCTGCTAACGAGTAGACACCAAAACAGTTGAATATTATTTCCAGAAGATGAATCAGGAAACATTCAGCAACATGCATTATGCACATTGTGATATACGGAAGGGTAGAAAAGTCCAGTGTTCTAGTGTATTGTCGAGAAATTAATCATAATAATTAGTAGTTGACAAACGGACCGATAACAAAACTTTGCAGGTAGTTTTACATTTTTTTTCACTTCGTGAAGCCGTGTTATCTGTAGTTCACCGGGTGTCCGGAAAACACTTCAGCATCTAGGGCTTATTGCGTCTTGCTTCCCTATACTGCTTGACACCCATTTCAATAACCTTCTTCCCACAAGTTTCTGCAGGTTGATCGCTTGTTATTTGTCATGTATCTCTGGATCCAGAATTGGTTTTCCATTATATATCTTGCCTTTTGTGATCTAGAACATCACATTCGCAAAGTACGTGTCGAGCTCTCTTTCCTTTTGTTACATTGTCTGCAGCTAAGATCGCAAATGGACTGTTATTACCATTATCTAATTCCTGTTACACTAAAGCAGGTTTTCAGTCTTTTTCCTCGAGGGTCCTTCCATAAAGTTCTCCCGTGAGCGCTACTAGGTAGATTTTAATTATAATGAAACCAGAATGTACACACTTTCAACTTCTAGGTAGGTAAATTACATTTATCTACACTCGTACTATAATAATACACTTATATGCCCACAACCCGTTTTATAATGAAATCCATTACGATACAGATTTTCATTACGATACAGATTTTCAACCAATAGAAACCCATTATTTTTCAATCAAGCATGATGTGCAAGCTTTGCATTTTGACGTTCGTCAAGTCGAAATCAGTAGGTATTGAATTTTTGAAGAATTTAGTCAATTTTCGATAATCGAATGAAAATGTCTTATAGCAGTGATATAGAATAATTACCAGCGACTCCTCCACAGATGTCTTAGACAAGAAAAGAATACATTCAAAGGATTATATTTTTCATTTGACAAATGCAACACATGTGTTTTTATTTTCGATCAAATTGATTGAGCTTTCATGGCCGAGAGGTCAATGGCGAGAGCAGTAATCAGAAGCGTCCGGGTTCAAATCCTGACCTCGGCAGAGACTCTTTTTCATTTTTTTTCTTATCATTTCTTATTGTATTTTCCGTGGTCATACCATTGATTATAATTTTGTAGAATTTTTCGAAGAAATACGATTGATTACCTACTATTATCGTGTTCAATGTAAATACCTAATAATGCAATATTTTTAGTTCTTCATAATTTATTGGGTGTAGATAAAATAGCGTATGCAACTCTTATGTAATGGTTATTACACGATCGTTGCATAATATACTATAACCCACAATTATTTTTGTTGTGAACTTCAAGAAGTAGTGCGGTCATTTCACTTATTCACGTACCTTCTGATTACTTTGATTCTTTTCCGAATTAACCAAAAAACAGTTCCCAGGGCTTTTAATTAAAATAAATCCCCAATTCCATCAAATATCTTTCGGAGTAGGCGAACACTAGAGGCAATAAATACCGGCTCCAGGTAGGTAGCGTTACTTCCATTATTATCCCGAAACCTCTCCAGATGCAGGTTGAATTGCCCTTCCATTATTACATCTTGAAGGGCACTTAGCGTAAATATATTCGGAAAAGGGTGTAAGAACCACTTTGATCGCACCACTAATTATTGTCATTACGTAGTTTCTCCGATTATTCTTGTCGTTTAATTTCGTTTGAGGGGACCGCCTTGTTTGCTCTGATCCGGGAAATGGGATGAGAGAGATAATCTCCAGAAAAGAAAAGAAGTCTGACAACTTTTATCATTCCAATCAGGGAGACTCGATTGTCGATGTCGATCAAAATCCGAGTAAAAATCTGCAAATCCTGCACGGCCCGGATATCTTGATTTCTGGTTCCTAGGCCAAAGGCGTCGATGTGTGAATCACTTAGAGACGTCTCCATGGTTTTTTGTTGTTGGATTCAGTATCTGATTGTTTGACATTAAAGCGATTAATGCACTAAACCTGTTCAACCAATTAAACTGATCAAAATAAGCCTGGATTTTGTCTCACTTTTCGGGTACCATATTGTTGCTGTGTTCGCTTTCGTTTTCTGAGTTTACATTTTCTCTGAAAATCATCTCAACACATACGGGGAACGATTGATAACAATTCGGAAGAGCATCGACCGTGAAAGTGTTGCAAACTATTCTAATTTGCGATAAAGATCGCTTGCATTTCTTTGCCGGTACATTTACCATGGAACTTGTTCAGCAAAGCTGATCGGAAAACCCTACGCGCATATTGCTAAGCGTAAAACGGCCCTGAAAAAGCGAAACAGATATTATTCGCTGTATTACGAACCAGCAAAATGAGTGAAAACTACGCATCTCTTAAACTAACTTCATAACGTCGCATAGCACCTACATCCTTGTTTTGCATAGCGCCTACATACGAATCGGAGGTCAAAATGAGGCGCTTTTCTTTCGTTCGTTGACCCTTCAAATACGTTCAAACCAGTCTGTGTCAACATAGTTCATGAACAACTACTTTCCTGGCAGATACTTCTTTGATAGGATACAAAAATCCATTCGAGATTCTACTACGATTGGTAACGGAAATTTTATTTTCGTTGCGCGGGGTTATATGAGGTTAGAAAATGAAATCATCTATTGAACAATTCGATCAGGTTAGTCTCAACTTACCTACATAGTATGTTGATAGACTAACTCCGCCAGAAAACAACTACTTCCCTGGCTATTTCCGTGAAGAATTATAAAAAAAGTTAATTGGGGTAATTATAAGATCGAAATATTCCGAACCAAAACATTGAAATACAAATAATGGAACTGAAATATATATTATAACAACTGAAATATGCAAATCTAAAAGTTTCAAAAATATTGAAAAAGTATGTCAAATACTTAGGTAGAAATATAAAATATTGAATGTAAAACTAGTAAAGTCAGAAATTTCAATTCTGAGATACAAAATTCATGAATATACCGTTGCCTATTTCAACTCATCAGTACCCAAGTCTGCTCTTCTAGTTGCTTGAATTCACAATTCACGTCTCTTAACAGCAAAGAGGATTAACATTATTTCTATTGTCGAAAATAGAAAGGAATTGATGGATTGAAACTTCACAATCACTCAAAATTAAGTTATTACCGAGAGAAAATATTTTGAAATATGACACGAATGCACAAAAAGCCTCTTTAGATCTTGTTTGTCCAGCAGGCTATTTATATAACTAGTTGCAAAAATACGGTCTTTTGCATCGTGTACAAGAATTTTTGTAATGCAGTTTCATTTTCATTTTGAATTTATTTTACTTGGTTATTATTTAACGTCGGCCTATTTCTGTTAGATAGTATATCAAAGCTAAGATGTCTAGAGGGATGGTGCTGGGACCGATGCGATATTGTTTAGAATTTTATGGCGACACTTTTCTGTCATTAGTGTCTTTACGTATCGCGGTGTGTTTCTCAATTTCATCGCTAGTTGACGCTAATTGGAAGTGCATAGTCAACCGAAAAACGGAACATGCACCATTCATCAACACATTTTCTAACATCCAAAAAAAAAAATAGCGACATTACCTGATTTGCAAAATCCTGAATTTATACACTAGCCATGCATTGCGCAGATCGTCAGCAACGTTACTGTCAGATGTTGGTGCTGATATACAAACGTTGAAAAGACATGGTGGGTGGAAGTCCAACGCTGTTGCTGAAAATATTGATGAATCTATCAATAACAAACGAAAAACAGCTGTGAAGATACTTGGACAAAATACATCGGCAAATATCGGCAATATCGCAGTTCTCCAACAAAGTACATCGACAAGCATAACAATGAATTCAAACGTGGCTCAGTTTGTTAACAATCATGGGGATGACATATCATATACGAGTAATGAACAAAAGGCACCAGTATTCTGTGGCAATACGTTTCAAAACTGTACGTTTAATTTTTGTAGTAAACTACAGTAATTTTTAAATAAAAAAGTATGTTCAATTCATGTCAGTTTTCTTAAATAAATGGAATTGTTGTAATATGTAGGTACGTGTATATTTTCTCAATAAAAATGTATATTTAAAAATGAAATCTGATTTTATCAAAGAGAGACAAAATGAGATTTAATTTTGTCACTCTTTGATAAAATAAGTGACAAAATGAAAACAAGTGACAAAATGAACAACATTTTTTTGTATCTAGAATGAGTGTCAAAATTATGACATTTCGTAACTGAATTACAAAAATGATATTTTGAGGAAATTTGTGTTTGACAGTTTCTGAATCGGTAGTGTATATTAGGCATTCCAGATACTTGTCAAAAATGTCAAATAAATCGAAATGAACCAATACGGCGGCATCTGCCCCCCAGGAACTTTCGTTTATTTTCTTTTTTATAAGTGTGTGATTGGTTAAAACTGGTATTTGCCCCCCAGACATAACCTGATCTGGAATGCCTAATAGTTGTATCCATGAAGCAAGCAAGGTTTACTTGCTGTCATCCAGTGTCTCGTTGATCATTGAAAATGAGGGATAGCGAAGAAATTTTTGCTACATTAGCAGAAATCGCACAAGAGGGAGTAAAAAAAGTAGAGTACGCAACTCGAGGATAAGGCTAATTACGTGCACTCACAATTTTTCGCTCGTGCATAATAGGCTACTTAACCTCCTCGTTAGGTAATATACGAATACCCGACACTTTTCCAAACGATTCTTCTCGTTCCAGGTGTAAAACTCCGGGTCTCTACCTCGAAGATTTACCTTCCACTTCGGTGATAATTTGCTTTCACAACGAAGCTTGGTCCGTGCTGCTGAGGACCGTCCATTCGGTGCTGGACAGGTCGCCGGAACACCTCATCACAGAGGTTATTCTGGTGGACGATTTTTCCGACATGCCGCACACCAAAGAACAGCTCGAAGAGTATTGGAAGAAGGAGCCCAAAGTGAAGATCGTGAGGGCTAAGAAGAGGGAAGGACTGATCAGAGCCAGGCTACTCGGTGAGCTTCGAGTAGATATATTGTTTACATACAGAGTGGTCCAAAGTTAAAGTATGCACCTAGCTTTTCTCTTTTGTTGGTAATTCAAAGCAAGAGTTTGATTGTGAGGAGGACACATTTTGGACGTATTCTTTGATATTTGCATTCATCCGATAAATTCCAGTTATCGAAAAAATACTGCATAATTCAGTTTGAGTTAATTGAGTTATTTTAAAAATTATATTGAAGATATCCCACAGTGACGAAAAAGTACATATATAATTAATCTTTTAATCTTTAGTATGTTTTAAATTTTTAAAGTTGTACCTAAACAGTACTGACAGCGGTACATTGTCTTTGAACAGTTTTGAGATTTCTATGACATGTATGTGTGTTTGTTAGTCCTTATGGTTTCGGTTTTATTCAATGTCTTGGGTTGAAAAACAGGGTTGGCATGAATTAATTTATATGAATTAAATCAGTGATTTATATCGTGAATTATTTCAAATGACTTTTTTTTGGAAAATGAAATCTTGATGCAAACCTCAGTTATTTCAAGCATGACTCGTATGGAGTGGTGGATGTCAACATCCCCACTAACAGAATAGATCTTAATTTATTCAGATTGTGGTTGGTCGACACTCGAAAAAACGACAGAGAAAATTTCACACCAATAGTTTTCGAACAATGAAATGCTTATTTTGTTTTGCGTTACTACGGCAACTCAGGTATTTTTGAGGATTTCATCAGAAATTTTTCCCGCATGGGTAGCTTACAGCGAATTATGGTGGAAAATTTTTGACATAAGCAGAGCATATTTTGTTTGACATAACAGATCACTTACCCACTTTAAGCGGAGGTAAACAAAGTGGAACGTTCAAATAGGGCAATTAGCTAGAACAATTTAGCAGACTTATAAAAATACAATATAATCCACATCTTTATTCACGAGCCACGGTAGTTTCTTGACCGAATCGATTCATTTTGTTGATGCTCACACAATAGCCTAAAGAAAATTTCGATTCAATTATCCAATCTTTGATTTATTCCAAAGGCGATCTTGACGAACTCTGAGAGGCTAAACATGAATTTGAAAAAACTCGTTGAAGTTCAATATTGTGTGAAATTTTCTTACCGTAAATTATTCCTAAATATTACTAGTCAAGATGAATAAAAACCCTGGTGCGTTGACCGATATGCTTTTGTTCAGCCAATTCCTCTCGACCTGAGAAATCGAAGGGTGAACTTACATTTTTTGACTGTAGGTGGTGTTGAGGTGGTGATACAAATGCGATTTTGTAAGGTTACCTTCTCATTGAGGCGGCAGTTTACGAATGATTTTCAATACCGGCGGTGTCATTGGATAAACTCTTGCGGAATCTTTCGTTCACCAATAGAATTATCAGTATACAAAATACGTAAGGTCGAGTTCGTCTAATAAAAAGCTATTAATTTTTTTGAAATGTTTGACAGTTCGATTTGAATTTGAATGCATTTGAAAGTTCCTTTAATATTCAAAATCTTGTACTTTGTTCTTGTTTCTTTTCGCGTTTTTCTTGTTTATTTTCTTTTTGAGTGTGTATCGTTGCTGTTCTTGTATTTGTTTGATTTCATAGTGATAGTTAGATTTATTATGAACCGATTTACAAAGCTTAGAATAAAACCCTCGTGTAACGTGTAGGTATTACTAATCCCTCATATCATCTGCTCGTAATCACATTAAAATTGCATTTTTTTTCAATACTATAAAGAAAAAAGTACTTACCTATCTTCGGTTCCTCAGAAAGTAGAAAGATAAGATATCAATACTTTCCATTTTCACTAACAACTATTGTTTCGGAAGATTTAAAAGCACATCATAATCACTGAGTTTTTGATTTATTTTTCATCAAATTTGAAGCAAAAGGAATACCTAATAATCAGTCAAAATGTGATGACTACACAATTTCTAGCATTTCGCGGGAAAGCAAGAAATTGCATGCAAAACATGAGACCATCAAATAAATATAACCTATAAATGTATGAATAATAGACCGCGGGCATATCTGCCAGACGACAGTAAATCTGACAGTTATAAGTCCAGTCTGCTGGACAAACAAACGGATCTAAAGAGGCTTTTGTGTATTTGTTTCGTATTTCAAAATATTTTCTCTCGGTAATAACTCAAATTTGAGTGATTGTGAAGTTTCAAACCATCGGTTCCTTTCTATTTTCGACAATAGAAAGAATATTAATCCTTTTGCTGTTAAGAGACATGAATTGTGGATTCAAGCAACTAGAAGAGTAGATTTAAGTACTGGTAAGTTGAAATGGGCAACAGTATATCCATGAATTTTGTATCTCAGAATTGAAAGTATAATCTCATTAAATTACCATTATTATTAATGGAAATACGATTTGTTTGTCCAGCAGGCTAATGCGTGTGACGTCACATTTCCGCGGTCTATGGAATGGCCGTCGAGCAGACGGATATCATGGCATCACAGATCAAATTAAAATCACGTAGCTCCTCTGCTGGCAAACTCTCGAAGGTATCAGTTCAAATTATTCAAAATCAAGATAGCGAAAAGTCGAGAACATTTGCTTACAATCTATTAGGTATAGTCAACAAATACACCAGAGTTTTTATTCATCTTGCTACTAGTGCTATAACATGTGAAAATGATCATCCACTACAAAGTAATAACTTTCAAATGATTTTTTTTTCTCTGGATTTGTACATTCGGATCTACACAACCGACTATTAGGGAAAAAGATGGCAAACTAACTTTTCTAATGAACATTTTGGATAAGCTATGAGTTTTATTTGTATGTATCATTCTTTATTCAATCAATAGTTTCAGATTGTTTTGCGAAAAATTGTTTTGTTATGTTCCGCCCCACGTTGGGCGCCAATGAATTGGATCACTTTACTCAGGTATACTTCGGGTTCGGTGAGGTTTGGATAAATAAGTGCACTTTATAATTTCTATCCTGGAAAAACACAGTATAGAACGGCGTCGGGCTAGCCGATACAAAAATGCTAAAATACAATAATAAAGAGCTCCCTTCTTGGGGTACCGTTCGGCTCGTGCCTATTTACTGACTGCCGCACTGACCGACTTCTCGACCGTCAACACTTTCTCCTCCACTCCAAACACTTTCCCCTCCACTCACAACACTTTCCCCTCCACTCACAACACTAAAAAGGTAGGGCCGCGGAGCCACCTCACTCCACAATTCAACGCCTTTTACGTCGGTAATATTCGTGTGGCGAACGTCTGGCGTTATCTAGATCCGCCGTTCGAACCAGGTAGAGATCCTTTGGTGGCATTATGTGTTTATTATGCTCAGTGTCGGCGTTAGGGTATTTATTCAGATTTTTCGCAACGATACTTTACCAAACTTTTTTTTCAGGTGCGGCCCACGCGAAGGGCGAAGTGCTCACGTACCTGGACTCGCATTGCGAATGCGCGACCGGGTGGTTGGAGCCGCTTCTGGACCGCATCGCGCGCAACTCCACCACCGTCGTCTGTCCCGTGATCGACGTCATCGACGACACGACGATGGAGTTCCACTACCACGACAGCAGCGGCGTCAACGTCGGCGGCTTCGACTGGAACCTGCAGTTCAACTGGCACGCCGTGCCCGAGCACGAAAAGAGGCGCCACAAGAACTCGGCGGAGCCCGTGTGGAGCCCCACCATGGCCGGGGGGCTGTTCAGCATCGACAAGGTGGGCAGGGGATACGGTCGAGGGCAAAAAATTAACAAAATACTCAAAATAGTATATTATTCAACGAGCGTGTAATGATGGCTATTATTCATTAGGGAAAGTTTACCTAAATCACCGAGAATAATAGCCATTATACGCGAGTAGAATACTATACTTTATCCACAGCTGAGAAAAAAAATTGTTGGAAGTTACATTACATACGTATTTTTAAAAGCGTGATTTTTTTATTCTGACAAATATTACATACAATACTGTTGACAATTTTGAGTTTAATTTGTTTGGATTCAAAAGCTATTTCGATTGCCTTCCTTTTTTTTCTACATGTAGGTAAAGAACTGAATCGAAAATATTTGGTGCTTTGCACGATAAAATTTTAAAAACCGATTGTTCGTAGCAAAACAATATAATATTGTAGTTAACAAGGAAGTATTTGACAGCAGTGAATTATGAGTCATATTATTCACCAGTGAATAATGGGTATCATTAAGGTCGAGCAAACAGACGTATAATGGGTACATTTTACAATAGTCGTGGATAAACTCGTTTTTTTTACACCCTTACTGTAATAATACACTCATATTGTCATAATCTGTTTCATAATGATATCCGTCATGAAACAGATTGAAAATCTGTATTGTGATGAAATATCTGTATCATAATATCATTCAAAATTGGCATCACCAAACCAGCCTATGAATCTGGACCCACAAATGAAATTATCAATTATTGTAGACCAATTACATTGATTTCTAGTTTAGCAAAAGTTTTCGAAAAAATTTTGAAGAAAAGAATGGAAGATTTTTTACAAAAGTGTGATATTCTAACAAGCAAATTGGTTTTCGAATAAAAATATCAACTCAAGATTCCATTGTCCACTTTACAAATGACATTTATAATTCACTAGATAAAAATATACCAACCATAGCTGTATTTCTTGATTTGTCAAAGAATTTTAATTCAGTCTCACGTGAATTGCTACTTAAAAAATTTAATAGTTATGCATTTAGAGGAAAAATAACAAAATTGTTCGAAAATTATATCAATAATAGAACAAATTGCTAAAATTCTGAGTGAAACAAAAGTGTTCGAATTTGGCATTCCTCAAGGAACAGTTTCGGGACCATTACTTTTTAATATATACATAATACATATATTAACAACCTTTTTCATATGAATACAACTGGAAATATTCATAACTATGCTGATGATACTGTTATAACTGTTATGGGTTACCATACAGAAGATTGGACCTGTATCAGAAAAATGGCTGAAACCGATTTGAGAAATTTGAAAAGTTGGTTTGATTTCAATTTACTTACGATAGGTATCGATAAAACTAAATATATTGCCTTTACTTGTAATAAAAGTTCCAATAATAACTTGAGTGCAATCGAAATTGATAAAGATGATATTATTTAAAGAGTGAATAAAATTTAATATTTAGGTATGGTTATTGACCAACATCTCAAATGGAATATGCAAATAATCTTTCTAACTAAAAAACTGAGAAGTTTGCTCCCTAAATTCAAGAAAAATTTCTCAAAATTCCTCATTTAGAAATACTCTTATTATTCTCTGTCTGATCCAGTCTCAGACGAATTATAGAATTCTTAGTTGGGGGGAGTAAATGATAACTTGTTGTTGAACCAGTTAAAATAAGTTTTGAAATTGATTTTTTTCATTTCAGGCGTTTTTCGAAAAATTAGGAACTTACGATGAGGGCTTCGACATTTGGGGTGGAGAAAATCTGGAGCTCTCTTTCAAGACTTGGATGTGCGGAGGCACCCTAGAGATCATTCCTTGCTCCCATGTAGGTCACATTTTCAGGTAAAATATGAACTTATAATTATTGAATTCTTCATATAATATGATGTCCGACACCAACACATCGCGTAGATTTAAAGATAGTATAATATTAAATACCGAGGAGAGAAATAAAAGAAATATTCATGGGGATGCTTGAAGACTGGCTTTAAATCAAAAATTCCAAAAATGAACAATTTGTTCAGGCCAGCCTGGTAGTACCTAGTCTACGGGCAGATGGCGCAGCAACGGCTATTTTGCTAGTTGTTTGTATCAGCCTAGGTCTAGGGAAGATACTCTACTCGAGTATGATTTTTAATTATGGGAAGTCATCGACTTTTGTTGAAGATGGCACTGCCTTGCACTGACGAGAGGCTAAATAGCCCGAAACCGGGCTGCAAGTGTGTCCCGTCCCAATAATTAAAAATCAGTTCTGGTGGTGTATCGCCAAGAGCATATGTGGAATTTCTCCTGTGAAGAATCCCACACTAACATCTCATTTCTCTCGAGAGGAAAATATATTGCTTTCAGAGGCTGATATCTGAGGTAAACTATTTCTTGAGAAAGAAATGTTAACTTTTTCCGCCGTGGTTCGAATGTTAGCTTATTTCTATTGCGCTAGTAGGTATTGCTATTCTCAAAATCAATCTGTACAATATTTTTTTCAGAAAACGTTCCCCCTACAAGTGGAGGAGTGGCGTCAACGTTCTTCGTAGAAATTCTGTACGTCTGGCGGAAGTGTGGCTGGACGAGTACGCCAAGTATTATTATCAAAGAATAGGCAACGAAAAAGACGACTACGGTGACGTCAGCAAGAGGAAAGAACTGCGAGAGAAGTTGAAATGTAAAAGTTTCAAGTGGTACTTGGATAATATTTATCCAGAACTGTTTATTCCTGGAGAAGCAGTTGCCAGTGGAGAGGTACGACTTTTATTTTATTGCGTTTTCATTATTGGGCAGTCTTGGTATTTGTATTAGCTTCATAGTGGAGTGCTGTAAGGCGTAAATATTGTAAAATCTCGGAATCCTGGTCAATGAATCTTGGCGAAACATCGAGGATCCAAAAATTCACTCGAAAGACAGTTTTTACTTAGAATATATGCTGAAAACTATTCTTTTCCCTGTCACATTTCAAGTTCAAAGATATTTGTACTTTAAAAGATCCTTA
Organism: Zygogramma bicolorata; assembly: GCA_032362365.1. Taxonomy (NCBI): domain Eukaryota; kingdom Metazoa; phylum Arthropoda; class Insecta; order Coleoptera; family Chrysomelidae; genus Zygogramma; species Zygogramma bicolorata. The sequence goes on from JAVJAQ010003084.1 coordinate 32,441, forward strand.
ATTGGTGTCCATTTGATATTTTGTGCTGAGTTTGAAATAATGAACTGACGAAAAATTTGATACGCGATTTTTCAATGTTCTCTTTCCTTTTACAGATTCGAAATCTTGGATATGGTGGAAAAACTTGTCTGGATTCGGCTGCCAGGAAGAGCGATATGCATAAACCTGTGGGGTTGTATCCATGCCATAAACAGGGTGGTAACCAGGTAATTATCACGCATCGTATTATGCACTCTTCCCAGTAGTTATACAGGGTGATTCAAGGTGGATGGCACATCACTTTGAAAATTTAATGGAGAGGATTCTCTACCCAACTGAAATGTTTTCGACAATACGGTTTTGTTACTTCTATTAGAAAGTAGAAGCAACTTTGATTTTTCAAAAAAAAACCGACAAATTTTTTTCCTAATTCAAATATTTTTCCTCGGAAATCATGACCTCTAAAAATGCTGATATCTTTGAGTTAGAAATTCGTGCGGTATCGAAATTGAATTTGGAATTGGGCGATACTTGGAGTCTTCCCACACTTCAGCCTAATCTCCGCAACTTCAATACATGGTGGTAAAAAATACAGTTTTTCCGTTTGCTTTGAAAAGTGACTGAAAGTTGATTATTTCAAGTGAAACACCCTGTATTTAATCGAAACTTCTGGTAGCTGTTAAAATTGCTTTCTGTATATCATGCAACTAGTCAAGTTTCATACTTATGAGCATTTTGGTCGATTGAGCTTGGTGAAGGAGGTATATAAGTTGAGATTATTTCCAGAATACAGCTTCCAGACAGAACAGGGTTCCGGTATGAGGAAGTCATAAAACTACATAATAAAATTATGTACTATAAATAATAAGTTGTATTATAATATTCATTTGATAATTTGGTGAACATTATGCAAGCAAATATTTTTAAGTTCTTTCGAAAAAATACGAATGGATTTTGGATGATTTTATTTTTTCTGGTAGTTTTTTGAAAGTTATTAATGCTGCTGAAATGGGGTTATTTTTCCCTTTATTGGAATGAATCATATTTAAATGAAAGTAACTTGATATTTTAGTATTGTGGCCATGTAAAGCAAAATTTTTTGACAATTTTACAGTACATTTCTGAAGATTTTTTGTTAATTTATATATATATATATATATATATATATATATATATATATATATATATATATATATATATATATATGTTACAGTGAAGGTTTTCACGGATGGTTGAGTATGCGAAATTGGTATTCTGGGAGTTTATCAACTGTTGTTTTCAAACAACAGTTGCTAGCACCAAGTAGGAGCAGTAACATTCTTGAAAATGCCAACTGAGATGTTGGCGAAACGTCGAAAGTCAATACCGACAAATCAACGGATAAACTCGCAGAATACCAATTTCGCATATATATATATATATATATACAGTGTGCCCAAGATAAGGATGAACAGCATGGGGATCTCGGTAACCGTAAGAGTTACACGGTAGGTCAAATGGACAAAAAGTTGCGCAATTAAGGGGTCAATAAATAGATGTTGAGAAATCCCAAAAATGTTGTTTACTTCCGGAGATATTCGGGAAAAACCGAAATTTGGCGATTTGGTTTTTATTTTTTTCCGAAGTTATTTGAAAAGTTTCGAAAAAACCAAAGGCACTTTCTCATTGCCACTTTTTTACCTCTACAAAATGGCGCTCACAAAATCTCCGTAAAACGTTTCGTTTGGAAGAAATCATCATCAACTTTGTTTTTTTATATGGCACGAAAAAAATGTACACCCTGTAGGACATAGCATTTTTCATTGCGAATGCAACGACATACGGCACAATATGTTTTCTAATGTTTTTATTCAGAAAAAATGCTTATGACTAGTTTTTCAACATAATCTAATATTTAACTAACAGAAATTAAAATAATAAGAACTAAGAAGGCAAGAATTACTGTTAAAGATTGTAAATAGTAAGTGCTATAGCATATGTTCAAACAGATTTCCTCCAGTTTGTAAACATAAGTATGCCCGTTTCACTGTGGAATCTATGACACGATTCAACATTTCAGGGGTAATTCTATCAAATGCTGATCGTACTGAGCGAAGTAAGTGTTCCTCGTTTTCAAAATTTTCTTTGTATACCTCATTTTTAATATGGCCCCACAAAAAAAAGTCTAAAGGTGTTAGGTCTGGTGACCTTGCTGGCCAGGGTGTATCACTATGAGTGCCAATCCATTTTCTTGGGAACCGCTCACACAGGTATTGGCGAACAGCTATGGCATTATGAGCTGGTGCACCATCTTGTTGAAACCAGCAATTATGCACAGCGTCCAATGGCAAATTCTCCAATGCATCTTCCAGATCTTGTCGTAACAGACGAAGGTATCGTTGAGCAGTTAAAGACGTCCGGTAAATGAATGGACCTATAACCTTTGTGCCAAAAATTCCACACCAAATATTAAATCCGAATCGATGTTGGTATCTGGACGATCTTTTCACACGTGGATTTTGTTGTGACCAATAGTGTGTGTTGCGTCTGTTGAAAATACCGTTATTGGAAACCATAGTTTCATCCGACCAGATCACTTTGAAAGGAAAATTTGCATCGCCATCACACATTCTTGTATACCACTCGCAAAAATGTCTACGCCGCTCGTCATCACCTGGTCTTAAGCCTTGACAAATTCGAAATTTATATGGTTTGAATTTATTTTTTCTTAAAATAAATTGAACTGTTGATTTAGGAACCCCAGTCTGGTCTTCAATTTCTCTAGTTGAACTTTCTGGGTTTTCAATGACTGATTGTAAAACTAGGTGTTCTTTTTCTTCAGCAGACGGTTTTTGTCGTGACAGCACAGGTTTTTTAAATGAACCATAATTTTTTAAATTATGTACTAAACGCCTGAAAATAGACTTGCCAGCTTGTTTTCGCTCCGGGTATTTGTTCAAATACATGTGTTCGGCTTCTACACAATTTCTTTGGCATAAAATGTAGCAGGACAGCATATCAAACTTTTCTTCGTTTGTAAAATTACCTCCCTCCATTGTAATGTAGAAGAAACGAAGGCAATAACAATAATAACAACAACAATGAAATACTCATTCAAGACGAAAATTATTTATGGAAACTGACAGCTATGTATGTTGCCATGGATTGTTTCTAAGCCGCCCATGTTCAAAAATTGTAATGAGCATTTTTACTGAATAAAAACATAGGAAAACATATTGTGCCGTACGTCGTTGCATTCGCAATGAAAAATGCTATGTCCTACAGGGTGTATATTTTTTTCGTGCCATATAAAAAAACAAAGTTGATGATGATTTCTTCCAAACGAAACGTTGTACGGAGATTTTGTGAGCGCCATTTTGTAGAGGTAAAAAAGTGGCAATGAGAAAGTGCCTTTGGTTTTTTCGAAACTTTTCAAATAACTTCGGAAAAAAATAAAAACCAAATCGCCAAATTTCGGTTTTTTCCGAATATCTCCGGAAGTAAACAACATTTTTGGGATTTCTCAACATCTATTTATTGACCCCTTAATTGCGCAACTTTTTGCCCATTTGACCTACCGTGTAACTCTTACGGTTACCGAGATCCCCATGCTGTTCATCCTTATCTTGGGCACACTGTATATATATGTATATATACATATATATATTCTTAGATTTTTCATAATCAATTAGATGATCCAAAGTCATATTGTCTGTAACTTTATATAAATCTGCAGAAGGAGTCTCCCACGGTTTTCTGAATGTTACCTTTATTGCTTTGTTCATTGAGGGATATATTATAATTTTTGTTTTTTAGAGCATGAAGACCAAACTGTAATGAGGTAGCTGATATGAGAAAGTATGAAGGCTTTATATATTAGAATCTGAACGTTTTTATTCAAAATGTGAATTCTTTTCATGGCCCCCAGGAATGGAACAATAGATTTCCTAATTTTTTTAATATGATTTTGGAAGTTTAATTTTGTGTCGATTAATATACCTAAATATTCCTGATTTAGTAACTTCAGCTATTGGTTTATTATCTATCTTCAAGTTCAATTTTATATTTTTCCTTTTTTGTGTTTAAAAATCATAAAAACAGTTTTTTCCGAATTGACGGTTAGTTTAATGCTACACATCCATTTTTCAATAAGGTCAGTATCATGTTTTAATGAATTTTCTAAAACGTCAATATCTTTCCCAAAGTGAAATAATGTTATATCATCTGCAAAAGAAAAGTGCATTCCATATAAATTGAGTCTTTAAATATTATCAATATAGATTAAAAAAAGAATTGGAGCCAAAACTGAGCATCAATATGGATGTAGAGGTGTGACGAACACTTGGTTTGAATCGTACCTTTCAGGGCGGGGTCAAATGGTGAGGACAGCGGAACTCTCGGAGAACAAGGCCATTGAATCTGGTGTACCTCAGGATTCTGTGTTGGGCCCTTTTCTGTTTTTGTTATATATAAATGACTTATGTATGATCGACATATCTGGTAGTTTCACTATTCGCGGATGATACAACAATATTGTGGAAGGAAAAAAACTCAGTGGAGCTACATAAGATAATATTATCCGACGTGGAGAAGGTGAAAAGTTGGTGCGATGCCAATTTGTGGGAACTTAAGAGCAAGATTTCCTCCGGGTATTATGCAGTGAGAGTGGTTTCCAATGAGTTGGGTTTCCATATTGCAAATCCGTTTAACATGCTCTTATTGAATCTCAGCTATGATATGGAAAACCGTTTTGGGGAGCATGCAACTCATCCCTTCTCTCTTCTGTGATGATATTACAGAAGAGGGCACTTAGGTGTCTTTGTTAAGTATCAGAGTATCATGCAGGAATTTGTTCGCTACCAATAAAATTTGTTTCAACTCTATATGCTACTTGTCGTAGCATTTATACCTTTAGATTTGCCATCCCGACTTCGAATCTAATTAGAGACTCTATATACTACAATGGTGGTAAATTGTTCAAATCATTAACCATTAGAAATAAGATCTGCAAATCTGAGCAACATCCATTTCAAAAAAGCGGTAAAACACCTACTTGTTGACAGACCCTATTATAGTTTGGAGGAATATTTTAGCGAATCTTTTTAAGAATTATTTTTATTAATTTATTATTTATGACTGTTATTTTACATTATAGTGTTTTATAAATACTTTTTAATTTTATATCTACATTTGTATTTCTTGGACGTTGTTAATAAGATGCAAATCTTCAGACAATAAAGTATATTTTGATTTGATTTGAGCCTTGAGGGACGCCAATTTTAGAAAGTTTCTCATTACTTTTATATATGTTGATTTGTACGTACTATTCTCTATTTCTCACATGTTTATTTTTTTCCAGTTTTGGATGTACAGCAAATCTGGCGAGATCCGCAGGGACGAGGCCTGTTTGGATTACAGCGGGCAGGACGTGATCCTGTATCCGTGCCACGGCAGCAAGGGCAACCAGTACTGGGATTTCGACAGCGATCTCAAAGTGATCAGGCACGGCAGCAGCGGGAAGTGTTTGGGCATCAACGAGTCGAAGGACAGGCTGGTGATGGAGAAATGCAACGGCGGCTCGCGCAGACTGCAGTGGTCCTTCGAAAACTACGACCCTTCGAAATTGTGATTGTCGGTTCAGTGTCGGAACGAACTTATTGTTGGTTATGTAAAAAATGTTAACGATTGAATTTTTTTATTAAATACTGTGTAAATATGGAGTTCGCGTTTTTTTTATTGGGAGCGTGAATGAGCCAATGCGAGTGGAGTTGAAAAAATACAAAAAACACTCTGTATAAAACCCCTGGTTCGTTAACTGATATGCTTTTGTCTAGTCATTTCCTCTCGATCTGAGAAATCGAAGCGAGAGTTCACATTTTTTTACTGTAGGAGCGATGATGCAAATGCCATTTTCAAAGCTGCAATTTCAATCACGCGTCAACTCGCGAAAGAATTTCTAACCGATGGTGTCATTGGCTGAACTCTGGCGAGATATTTCGTTCACCAATAGAATCATTAGTACACAAAATTTGTGTAGACAGGCCACCTTATAGAAAGCTAACCCCTCACAGACAAGTTTGACACTTCGATTTGAATGTGTTTGGGTTTCGATAAACTCTATATTCAATTCTATTTTCCAATTAGTTTTGTTCGTTTACTTTCACGTTGTGCTTTCCACGTTTTAATCGTTTCTACTGCTACTGTTGAGTTGATTTTTTACCTCTCAGTTACTTTTTTTTATACAGAAGTATTTTTGACATGTTTGTGGTGTAAATAGTGCCGCAGAAACTAATATCCATCTCCATAATTGTATATTATAGAATAGAATAGAATAGAATAGAATAGAATAGTGTTTATTTGCAAAATGAATTTTCATAATATATAATTCACAAATGATTTCCAACAATTAGCAAAATAAGCACATGAAATGTCTCACTGAAGTTTGCACTTGTTAGTGAGATGGAACACGTGAGTGCACCAACAAAATTCCAATTGAACATAAAACATATCTTAAACTAAGAATAAAAATGTATATGAGGATTAAAATATATAAAAGATAAAATATATCCATGAGAACATGTTCTTACACACATTTTCAAACATATACAATTTTACGCACAAATAAGCATGGAAACAATCAAAATATAAAACACAATAAAAATATACAACATTCAATAGTCATTAAAAATAAAATTTTAAAAATTAACCTTTTCAAACATATACAGTCCACACATATAGGCAAATACAAGTAAGCATAGAAACAATCAAATTATAGAACACAATAAAATATACAACATTCGATAGTCAGTAAAAATAAAATTTTTAAAAATTGAAATATTATCATCTCATGGTAAGTATGAGTGTATAATATCTGAGGAAGTGTTTTTCAAGTGGATTGTCAATTCTTTTTTGAATAAATAGAATGAGCGGCATTCCTGGATATTTTTAGGAAGGGTATTGAATAGTTTTGGACCTAAATAATGATAACTTTTCTGTCCTATAGATCTGTGTGTTCGGGGACATTGAAATTGGATGTGACGTCGTGTATTATATGTATGGGTGAGTTTCAGTAGATTATTCTTGTCTTTAAATTGTTTGGTAGTACATCTCTTATAATATAGTTGCTTAAGGTCTAGTATGCCAGATTCTTTATATAAACTGTCACTTGGATATCTAGCATTTTTAAACAGTATCAGTTTCAGAAAGCGCTTTTGAATAACTTTGAGTGGGCGAACATAAGTTTCAGCCACTCCTCCCCATCCAAGCAAACCATAATTAAGATGACTTTCCACTAAGCTGTAATAAAGCGTTTTTTTTTGTTTCAGGTCAAGGATTTCATTAAGTTGTCTGAATTTATGAAGAACAAAGCGAAGTTTTTTGAGGGTGAAGTTTATGTGTTGATCCCATCGCATATGTGTATCTATCATTATTCCAAGATATTTTATATGAGTTACTGAAGAAATTATACTTTAGATTTTTCTCACGATGGAGAAAACAAACTTCACCTTTAATGACCTTTCTCTTACTTGGATAGTCATATTTGTGTGATTTACTGATTGTTTGCCAGAATCTCCCAGTGTGACATATTTTTTCCAGCATTAG
>JAVJAQ010003084.1:42500-109346 GCA_032362365.1 Zygogramma bicolorata
ATCCTAGATCATCAGAAACTGTGATGAAAGAGGTTTTGAAAATACTTATAAAAGTAATGAAACTATAAAAGAACTAACTGAATAATAAACATTACTTCCATTTCTAGTATCACATTCCTTCAACACTTTCTGGTATTCCATTCTGCGTGCATATAATATAATAGTCCAGGGTGTCCACTGATATATATATATAAATATATAGGAGATACAATAAATGCAGTACACATGCACAACCGCACATAATATATTATAACAGATAAAAGGACGCATGAACTTCTATATGAAGTTACCTAACCAAGACTCAAAACTGAACTGAGAACTGAGCACCAAGCACCACAAAAACTCGACACGGAATCGCAGACGCCGCACGCGCATTCATTTGGGGTGCGAAATAGCATACCCCCACCCTAATTATTAAATATTGTTCATTGTCACAATTACTTCCTTATATCATAGTAAATTGCAAAATAAACTGGTGTATCTAACACAATTTTAATTGTGGCTATCAAATGTTTAATTCCCACCTTCAAATCTCAGTCTTCGCTACAATTAAAAAAAAATCTTGACACTTGAGTAATTGCAGTTATTGAAGTTCAAATGCCACAATCAATGTGTACATTTACCCCAAGAAACTGTTTGATTGTCGCAGGTTGACACTATAATTGACACTGAGTTCATTTATCAGAGATGGGTTGAGGGTTTATGACAATACATATACAATTTACTATGAGATAAGGAAGTAATTGTGACAATGAACAATATTTAATAATTAGGGTGGGGGTATGCTATTTCGCACCCCAAATGAATGCGCGTGCGGCGTCTGCGATTCTGTGTCGAGTTTTTGTGGTGCTTGGTGCTCAGTAGCTCAGTTCAGTTTTGAGTCTTGGTTAGGTAACTTCATATAGAAGTTCATGCGTCCTTTTATCTGTTATATAATATATTATGTGCGGTTGTGCATGTGTACTGCATTTATTGTATCTCCTATATATTTATATATGTATCAGTGGACACCCTGGACTATTATATTATATGCACGCAGAATGGAATACCAGAAAGTGTTGAAGGAATGTGATACTAGAAATGGAAGTAATGTTTATTATTCAGTTAGTTCTTTTATAGTTTCATTACTTTTATAAGTATTTTCAAAACCTCTTTCATCACAGTTTCTGATGATCTAGGAGATTGATATTTTGTTCATTTTACAGTTGAAAATAAATGAGTACTTGAGACCTAGAAATGGAAGTGATGTTTATTACTCAGTTAAGGCGGATTCATGCAACAATCATTATAATTACATTAACATTACATTATCATTAAGAAAAGTTGAACACCCATTTTATAGTGGAAGCGTTCATGCAACACATTAGTTCATTACATTTACATTAGTCGCACTAAGAAGTTGGCAACTTTTAACTTTATTTTCATTACACTATGAATCTTAGTGAAAACAGCAATTGCGCATGTGCAATAACGTGTCATTTGACGGTTTTAGGTTATGTTCCCAGATAGCACCGGATATTCCTAGAATATTCCCTAAATATGCGAAAGAGGATATATATATTCCGAATATTCGTGGAATATTCCAGGAATATATACATGCCTTGAGCACATTCAAGGAATATTCAAACGGGAATATTTCAAGAATATTCCGAAATGAATATGCTATGGATACTCTTCAATGAATATTCCTGAATGAATATGCTATGGATATTCTTCAATGAATATTCCCATTATAATATTCATGGAATATTCTTGATTGTATATTCGTTGCCGTCTAACATCTTTCCAGTCACTCCTCGGGGATCCGTCTTCAGACTGAACTAGTATGATAGGGTTATATAGGTTGTATTCGGGTTCACAACAAAAACAGTTCAGGAACGGTTCGAAATAGTTGGACTGTTGAGGCGTGAAGGGTTTGTCGCGAATATATCTACATTATTTGGGTGGGTGACTATTTTTGACTGTCCTAGAACAGTATTTATTGCGAACCCGAATACGGCTATAGTATCGTGATAATATCAGTAGAAGTAAAACTGTTTGATATTTTTGTTGAGTTTTCAACACAAAGAGTGGTCGGTGGTCTGTCGGGCTGAAAACATAATAGTGTGGAGTTTCCAGCCTTAGGCTGGATTCAGACAGATCCGAAACCCATTGGTCTAAATTTGAATTCAGACTAATCAGAAAGCTATCGGATCGTCGTACGATCAAATTTCGGATCTGTCTGAATCCAGCCATATACGAAATTCAGTCAGTAAAACTGCTTCCAGCCCCCAGATTCTATTTCACGAATTCGATTGTCGAGTAGCTCAGACTGTGACTGTAAATGCGCTGTACCGAGAATATACGTATATTCTAAACAATTCGTGAAATAGAATCCGGAACTTACCCCCTACTACTCCGTCAGTTGTCAGTCCGTAGTCCGTAGTGACCGTAGTCCATACGTGCGCGCCATTTGGATTTGGAATTTCGAGCCTTGTGTGATGTTTCATCCAACGATTTTAAACTTTTTATCTTGTCCGTCTCGTTCGATATTTCAAGGCATCATTTTGGATTTGTTTAATTAGTTGTTCTGGTACTGTGAGGTTTTTATCCATAGAAACGTAAGTAAAAATCAATTCATACATTGTTTTTTTGTAAGTTAGGTTAGGAAATTTAGGTTTGAGTTTTTCGTGAGAATATGCAGGTTTACTGCATTTCAGACAATGATCTTGGAGAAGTATCGATTTCAACAGGTACCTTCATTTCATATTCAACCTCCCTACCTTTATTTCATATTCAACTACTAACATCACTAGTATCTGTTATCTGTACAACATTCTGTTCTAGACGACAACAAATTCAAGAAGACTTGTATCGCAATGTTAGTAAAAACGAATAAACTGCTGAGAGACTTAGAGGAAAAATTAGGACAAATATCTACAGAAGTAAATAATACCTCACTGTCTCTTGAAGAAAAAGCTCAAAAATCAGGGGGAAATTATAGATTTCTTCACCGATTTCCCAATTAAAAGTGAAGAAATGCTGAATCATATAGAGAATACATTGAAAAGTGAGGCAGCTTTCAAGAATCTAGTGAGTATATTTTTTTTAATAACTCTTTTTCTGATAAGAGTCGATAATCAATGTTTGAAATGTGTAGATCCCCAAACCGAAATTGAAGATAGATATTAGTTCCATTTTTTTTTTCAGGTTGATGTCGAATATGGGAGGCAAAGATTTTAAAGAATGTTCACGTCGATTTTAAAAAAAAGTCTTGGATGATAAATTTGCTTCCGAATATAGTTTACATGGACACAAGCAAAAAGAAATTCAAAAACACAAAACTTTGTACCTGTGTTTTGGGTAAGATTCTCCTATATGACAGTATGTAATTGGTTCAGTATATTTTTTATGACGTAAGATTAATCGCGATAATTGATTTTTTATGAAATCGACAGTTGCAATGATGGCATCTCACAATTATCATCACCATTTTGCCGTCATAGCCTAAAAATGATTAGTGCCTACATAAAAACATTTATCGGAAAATGAAGTAATATATTCTCTATATTTGTAGATGCGATACAACGTTGCCATAAAAATATAAGCCTGAAGGAGATTGAGGTGGTTGTTTCAGCCTTCTTGGCAAAGTCCACAGAAAGAATGAAGAGACGACAGTGAGTTATCTTTATATTTTCCATTATTAACAAAAGTGAATGAGATAGATACATTTTGGAATTTTTTCGAAAGTGAGCATTTGTTGAATACAGAATTGAAATAATTTCTCAGTTGAAATTAACTTTTCATGACTAGTTGAAAGATAATCCAAATCTGTTTCTCAGTTGTTAATTGACAAAAACACTCAGTACGTGGTTTTGATTGGATTTTACTCTCATTCATTACTGGAATGATAAATAACCTTTAAATATAAAGCAAGTAATATACAGTTGCCTGTAAGATTTTCACATATTAAGAAATGTTCCTGTTTGAAGAAGCTATTGTATAGCGAAACACGTGTCACGATTTAGTAAACCCCAATATGTGAAAATCTCACAGGAAACTGATATTGGTAGTGTAGAGGTTAGCACGTCCGCCTTTCAAGCGGAACACCGGGGTTCAAATCCCTGCCAGGCCACCGTGCTGGGTAATCGCACGATAAAAGGTAAGGCCTCGTTAATCCATTGCTCGCTCAAGTTTCGACTTCTGAGGGTTAACGTTCGTCAGCTGGTTAACGAAAACGAACAATTTTAGAACAAACTGTATATTATTTGTTAAATATGTATTCATAAAGTATCGGCCACTTCCATTCAACCTTCAAGTATATTTTTTCTTTCTAGGGCTGCCACTGTGACAGAAGATTCCGTAGTGTGAAATATTAGCATGTTTTTATTGTGTGAAGTTTTTTTCGTCAAATATATACTACAAATATTTGAGAAAATTTTGTATTGATTTTTGGTCGAGAGTGGTAGTTGATTTAAATTTTGAAATATTCCAAATCATCAAAAGTTAGAGACTTTTTTGAGTATCTGACAGTGATAAGTCATCTTCAGGAAAATTAGAAATTAGCAAAATTTGTCTAAAAGATAAAGAGGAAACATATCAAATGGAACATTTACTGAATTTATGAGAATGATGCCTATAATATTTTTGACGTTTTCAAAGATTGATTGCTCTTCATCAACACATTTGGTATTCACAACATTATTTATATGTTTTGCAAGATCATAAAACTCATTGCATCTGTATTACCTGTATCAATATCAGTTAACAGAAGTAAAGTAAGGAGAATGATCCGGGGGATATTCAAAATATTATAGGAATATTCGAAGGATATACTCTGAAGAATATTCATCAATTATTCCCCACTGAAATCCCGACTATGTTCCTGGAATATTTCGAATATTCTCGAAATATTCCTTGAATATTCTTCGTGAAATATTCTAAGAATATTATTCATTCATATTCCAAGTATATCCCTGGAATATCTCGAATAATCCGTGAATATTCCTGAAATATTGCTGTTGAATATTCTGAGAATATTCGCCATTCATATTCCAAGTATATCCCTGGAATATCTGGAATATTCTGTGAATATTCCTGGAATATCGTAAGAGAATATTCTAAGAATATCTACGTTTTTCCCCCTTTGCACATTCTGGGAATATTCCACAGAAGATGTATATATTGCCGGCATATTCACGGGATATTCAGATATCTCTAAGAGAATATCCTGGGAATATCCCAGGAATATCTAATGCTGTCTGGGTTATGTTATTTTTGGGTTTATATTATTAGTATTCAGCAATATAACGGATCAAGGTGCTTTAAGAGAATTAGTTCGTCAATATGAACATCCTTAAAATGAAAAACATAGATATTTCAACAACAAATATATAATGTAATGAGTGTTGCATGAACGGCAACACTTTCTTAGTGAAAATGTAATGATAATGTAATGTTAATGTAATTATAATGATCGTTGCATGAATCCGCCTTTAGTTCTTTTATAGTTTCACTACTTTTATAAGTAATTTTAAAACCTCTTTCATCACAGTTCATAATAAGAGTATCTAAGAGATTATTATTTCGTTCATTTTACAGTTGAAAATAAATGAGTATTGAAACCAACTTAGTTTATTTTCGCAATTCACCATGATCTTTTGCAGGTTCATATAATACTGTTGATTGAAATCAAAACATGTGCATGAATAAACAATAAGATTGGAAGCTTTGGTGTGAAAGTTTACATTTTTTTCTAGATTTCTAGAGATAAATTAACCTTACACAAAACTGATATTTTTGCACTCGACGCGCGTTTTGCTAACAAGGTTAGCATCTTCAGAAGAAGAAAATTCAAATTGAATCTCTTGAAGATGCTAACCTTGTTAGCGAACCGCGCGGCAAAAATATCAGTTTCGTGTTTGGGTAATTGATCTCTAGCAAAAGTTTCAATTATGTGCATGCTCCATATGTATATATATATATATATATATATATATATATATATATATATATATATATATATATATATATATATATATATATATATATATATATATATATATATATATATATATATATATATATATATATATATATATATATATATATATATATATATATATATATATCTGGGACCTCGGTTGAACCGCGTCTGGAATTTTTCTTCTTTCGACGTTTCGGCTGCCACTTTGGAGCCATTCTCAAGGCTGCTTGACTTGGTGGCGAGGCCTAAGTCTCCTTAACCCCCAGCACTCATCTTGGCAGAGTGAAGATTCTTCACTCTGCCAAGAGTGCACATCTATACTGTAAAAATTATATTCAAACAATTATAACATTAAATGTGGTTTCACGTTCTGAATAATTGTGAAACTGAAAAGAGGAAAATAAGACATCTATTCGGATCCATTTACAAGGAGAAGACTAATTGAGGTAAGAGGTAAATATGTTTTATATTTGCTGTAAACTGTTCATTCATTCACTATTTTTCAACATATTCTCTAGGACAATTTATTTTTTATATCTGGTAATTTTTTATGGTATTTGTCTCAAGTACCTTTTTTTCATTGCTCCGAAAATACAGTGTGATTACAATAACTGAAGTCATTGAAAGCAGCAATTGTTTTCAGCACTTTTTTTAGATCACTGTTTGATTAGTGCAAATGTACAGTTCAGTAGTAGCAAGTACATTTTTATTTGTACTGGAGCCATTCTGTATTCAGAGGCAATTGAAATGTTTGATAGTGTTAATGTCCTAGAGGCATTGATGTAAATAAAGCATTTTAATAGTGATAAAGACCATCTTTGATTAGTGCAAATACCCAATTTAATAGTTTCAAAACCAGACCAATTAAACTATATGTTAGTGGTAAAGTGCTTGATTAATTGCTGTAAATTATCTGTTTTTAATAGTGATAAACACTATAGTGTATTTGGAAATTGTTTAATTATCGCAATTAAACTATGTCAAGGTTCTAGTTTCATTTGAGGCAAGTGACTTGTGTCTTAGTCACGTATTTAGATGAACTTTTTGATTGCTACTATTAAAATTTTGAATGTGGTTATTAAACTTTTTTCTCAGTGATGTGACTCAGTGCCCGCCGTGTCATATAGGCAGAGGAATAAGTGTTTCAGATGAACTAATTCTTTCTTCTGTAGAGTGAATCATCAAACTGTCTTTGAATGTTATACACGAACCTATCAAAGAGAGGGTAAAATTTTATTGATTTCACCTCCTACACAGAAGTTGTAATTTCATTTTTTTTTGTATTCGGAGAGGAAAAAGCAAATAATAGCTCCTCAAGAGTGTCATTCACTTATTCGAGCAGTTGGAGAAAAAAATATTTCATATCAATATAGGATAAATCGAGAGATAAAAAATCTGATTCAACTTTGATAAACAGGCATTATGTGATTTATACTTCTATAGGAGTTTGTATATAACTATTGTTATATGCTTTATAATTTCCTGTATAAACATGGGATTAAGAAAAATTATTTTTATTATCATTTTGGTGAAGCTAAATTATATTTTCGATATTTATTAATAATCAAATGATAAGCTTTAGGGGTGAAGTAATTACACTTCAAATACTACTCTTAAATCAAAACTGTTCGGGAATAGCGTTGGAAATGAAGAGTGTACATGTTTCTTACCAAAACATTACTTTTGTCAAATGAATAATAATGAACTAAGAAAGTTTCATGGGATACTAGCTTCTCGTGATTATTATGTAGGTATCTTAAAGAAATTCGTAACTATAAATAATGTTATTATTTATGTTGAAGTTTATTGGTCTAAGAAATATGTAATGCTTCTTAAAGAGCAATAAAAAATATTCAAATATCGACATATACAAAAATAATATCAACATTATCAACAGATAAATGAGATAATCAAATTGGATTTGGAATGACACTTAAAAGTATTCTGATGAAATGAACGAATTAACCTGGAGAGTTCAATCGCAATAATTTAAGTCGCCAGCTATTGTTAGTGATACCTTTGTATAATGACTATACAAAGGTGATACCGTAGAAATCACACTCTTTTAAAAAAACAAATTAAAGTTTCTGGGGGGAAGCCGTTTTGGTTCAGGTCGAATGAAGAAATTAAAGTGGCTATGTGACGAAATGAATCAATAGGGCAGCATCTGCCCCCCAGAAACTTTCGTTTGTTTTCCTCAAAAAAGTGTGATTTCCGTGATAATACTGGTGTTTGCCACCCTAACATCACGTGATCAGGAATGCCCAATTGCTATTTAAGATTAGGACTTTGACGTTTGAAAATCCCATACCGTAAAATTTTGTGAGCGACTATTACAGTTTTTGTGTTTTACCACTTTTTATGTGAACGTTAATCATGAGTTGTGCTTGATAAATTGATTGATTAGTAATAATTTTAATCATATTCCGAAACTTCAAAATGATATTGCAGCGCCAATTTGACCAAGACTTCAACTGATATGCACCACTTTGACGTTGTTTGAATTTGAAACTTTTCACCAGAGGGCGCTACTTGAAATGCATATACATTACATATTACTGTATCTGTATCACCAATATCACCATAAAAGGGTGTTATTTTTTTTCACTAGTGTCTGTAATTAACCCTAATATTCGGGGAAAAATACTGCATTGAATACAAATCTAAGTTTTAGTCACACCACACCGCCCCCCCCCCCACCCAAAAGCACCCACACACACACAAGTCCACACACACAAACCCAAAACAAAAACACAAGACAAACAAAACAACTAACAACAAACAAACACACAACGATTGTCGACATTTTTGAATTGACATCAGCGCCCTCATCGGTAGAAATTCTTCACAATTACTATTCTATGAACACGGGACATGAAAAACACAAGACACAAGCACCCTTCCACTATACAGTTCCAAGTTCCAGTTGAAAATTAAGGAAATAACCTAACAAAGTAGCAGAAGCAGAAGGCGCTGTAATTGAAAAGAAAAACCTGAAATATTTTATTTTCAATCAGGAAAATGTTTGCGTCGAAGGTGAAGAATTCCATTAAAAATTTGATGTTTGTTTTATTGTTTTGTTTTTTAGTTTTCAAGGATTGCTTCTACAGCTACCAAATCCAATCCCATCAACATTTTAAAAACTTCGGAAAGAAGTTCGTCAACCGCCAAGTCTCAACAGGAACCACCAAGAATAGAAAAAAGTAAGCTACTTCGTCCAGCAATATACACCAGTTCAAACACCAAACCAAATTAATTAATTTTGATCCCAATAAAGCTCTTATTTACTTAACATTCGTATATTTTCGTACTGAATCTTCAATGTTGTTTTCAGCCATAAATAATGTCCAGCTCTTAGGAAGAGTGGGTGCTGACCCACAGAAAAAGGGTACAGATGACCATCCCATAGCTGTATTTTCTCTAGCTACTCATTCAAATTACAGATATGAATCTGGCGAGTTTTTGCAACGAACGGAATGGCACAGAGTTGTATGTTTCAAACCAGGACTACGCGAAACAATTCTCAATTACCTAAGGAAGGGCCAAAGAGTTCATGTAACTGGTAGGATAACTTACGGAGAAATCAAAGGCGAAGATGGCAAACCTAGGAGTACTACGGCAATTGCAGCTGATGATGTAATATTTTTCCAGAGCCAACAATAGGGTATTGAAATATTTTAAGTATACTGTTGTTTCATTATGGATCTGACATTATAATAAAAGAAAATTTGTATGTAATGAATCCTATTCATCCAACCAAAGAAAAATATTTGGGTAATACTTTGATTGCTCACCTTTTGAAAAAAATTGTGGAACTTGTGTAATTTGGCCTCCGCTACAAAAATCCTTATAACATTTCCGGCGGTCTCGAATATTTTCGGAGATACAGGTCCAATTTGTTGTGAGACTTCACAACTTATCACATCAAATTTCTGTTGAACACAGCAAATTTCTCCTTTTTATCAAAACATCACACAAGTCCTTATTTACTGGTTGTCAACATTTTCAAGCAGACAAAACCATTATTGTTTCAAATAATTTACCCTTCTTCAAAAGTCAGCACAAATATGTTCAGTTTCTAACAATATCAATTACGGCGTTAACATCGGAAATAAATCATTATTGAGCTATGACATCCCATTAGTCTTGACGATTTGAAAAAAAAAAGTTATTTGAAACAAAAATGGTTTTGTCTGCTTAAAAATGTTGAAAACGAGTAAATAGGAACTTGTGTGATATTTTGTAAAAAAGACAGAAATTTGATGAGAAAAATTATGAAGTTTAACAAAATGGACCTGTATCTCCGAAAAATACGAGACCGCCTAAAATAATATAGGGATTCTTTGTAGCGGAGACCGAATTAGGTGCTCATAGCGACCGAAGTGTTACCAATATTTGAAACAGGAGCAAAAATTTTACAGTTATTGTGTACCTGTCCGGAAAGAGAGTTTTGAAAAATGTTAGTGTTTGATAATGAAACTCCTTAGATTTCACATCAAATTATAGGATCAACGATGAGGAAAACAATTGATTCTACAATTAATTGAAAATTCCTTAGCACCTGCATATTCACAAGTTGACCTTCCCCAATGTCAATAAAAATTTTGAGCTCTAACGCAAAACCCATATCACCTACAATAAAATTAGGACCAACCATTAAGATCATTGAATCAGAACTCTGGGTGTTTACAGTCACAAGTTCCCTATTTGTATGCTAAACAGCTCTCTGGATTCAGGATCCGTTGTGCAGAAAAATTAAATTTGAAGTGGCATGGTTCTGCAATTTGGTGTATCAAATATAAATTGAAAAACTTGCAAAAACGAACAGCGATTTATGCAACAGTTAAGTAATAAGAAATAAGTTCTAATTAAAAAACTGTAAGAAATTCAACCTTAATGTTTCAATGGGAACGTTCATACACTTTTCAAAGGAAAGTTGGTAAATTTCCATCTATTTCCTAAAGCTTATTACCAAAATCTGCTGTATGAATCCTATGTAACTCATTTGACAATTTAATTCAGTTGCTGTTAGAAAAATTTACATACCTCTTTTTTTCTGCATTCACTGATCGTCGGAAGTTTCAACTGTTATAACCCGCACATTGTATGTATTCTTATTAACACGTTCGCTGCGTACGCCATGCGAGTCGGGTCCTGTATACCTGCATTGTTGCTGGATTGTTGCTACTCGTCATAAGAATTTCGAAACCGGAAACTGCGCCAAATTTTACTTTATCTAACAGTTTCAACAATGCTAACGAACACACAGAAACCTCGTTCCAATGCTAACACGTTACTGCATGATAGCATGATAGAACTTATTAGATCCTGAAGCGCACCGTGTGCGTCATTCGCATGGTAGACGAAATTGGCCGAGCGCAACATGTGCGTCCGACGCAGGGAACGTGTTAAACAGTCTGCACCCAATGGAAAATTTCCAGGAATTATTGGAATTTAACTTGGTAATTACTTTCTGTCAGTCATATTTTGGATCTGTCGAATATTTTTTAATCGCGTTCCTAGTGAAAATTTTGAAAGATGTCAAAATGAAAGTACAATTCAAACCACAACCTGATTTGTACCACTGAAACAACCACTGCCATTTCTTGACCAATTTTTGTGTCATACTAGTTCATTGTTCTTAGTTGCCAACAAGATGATACTGTTCTTCATGCTCTTGGGGGCATAAAGTTTACTTTCCTGTATTTGACAATGTTGTTCTAACTATTGGGAAGTTCATAATTTTATGCGACGTCTGGCGGAAATATAACGCACTGCTATAATTTCACAAACAAACGGCTTCCATTTTATGTGTGTGAATTTATTGCGTTCTTTGGTGTTGATTCAGGAAATCTCATCTGAAGTTGTAATTTTTTTTGATTAATAATAACAAACAATCATGGATGCAGATCGCAAAGTGAGCCGTATAAAGTGTTTGGTGCCAAGTTGCCGCCACTCTAGGAACCGAAATCCAAAGTTGTCTTTCCACACGTTTCCAAAGATAAATACATCTTTGGTGGGAAACATTACGGAAAGTGGATTGAAAGAGAAAATAGACAGGTACAAGGCTTGGAATATTAAACTGAAACTGCATAAATCACCACCTAGAGCGGCTTCAGTGTGTTACTTGCATTTCAAGAGAGATGATTTCTTGTTACCTGGTGAGTCTGTTTGTCTATTTTTAGGCGAAGTTATGGCGCATTTCATCATCCATGTAATAAAAGCCTCTTTGGTTCACTAACACTACACTAAAAATAAAAAATGTCCTGGAACAAATATCATTAGATTTTAAAACACAATGCATCTATGTTCACCTCCAATGAATGGTATTGTGCGGATATTCAAAGCATCAATTAACAAAGTTATATCAACCTTCACGAGAAAAATTTCGTACAATGAAAATATAGCAAAAATAACACCAAAATCTTGTCTAGCGGGGGCAACTGATGACTGGATTCCACTTTGGCGCGTTATTTCACAAATGTTAACAAGGTAACTATTTCAAAATGGTGGATAAAGTTTAACCACCACCAGCGCCCTCATCGGTCGATATTCTTCCCTATAGTGTCTACTTTTCACTTGGATTCACACTATTCACAGTCATGGACTTCTAATCAAATTATTGTTATTTGGATAATCAACTACTCGGTGAAATATTTTTCCAGTATTCTCATTCAATACCTATTCAACGTGGCCACAATCGAAAAATCTAGTATAACTTTTCAAACTTTTTTCAAATTGAAGCGTATTTAAAAACTTGAGTTTCCATCTTTTTTTTGGTAAGCGCCAACTTCGCAACGATATTTGAGGAATCGTCAAGCTACAAATTCCTCGAGCGTTCATTTGTTTTTTCCATGGCTCATCGCTACAGTTATATAATGTTTAATGGTAGCTGCGACAGTTTGAAGAATCTCTAGATATTTTACATCATTGAACACTTGGATAGGAAAGCGGAGGTTACACTTATCGTGGCCAGGCGCACTTTATGAAAAAAAAAGAGAGATTAAAATCAAGCATGTTGCTTACTGGCTGTACACACTGTTGGTTAGCCCCATGATAACGTATGCATCTTCGGCGTGGTGATCGAAGACAAAACGAATATCTGCTATGAACAAACTGAGCAAGATCTAAAGACTTCCCTGTATGTGCATAACAAAGCGCAATGAAAACAACACCAACTGCAGCAGTGGAGGTACTCTTGAATCTTTCCCCTGCGCATCTGGTGAAACGGGAAGACGCAAGAATGGGCAATTTTGGACTGGAAAACTGACCAGGATACAAGAACAGGAGATCGGTGAAATCAGATATCGTGAGACATGTACTGAGCATTAAATTTGAGAATACCATTCGACTCCAAACAACTATTCTGTGTTCCTAGAATAAATAGTATATTTTATATATTTTTTCGCAAATCGTTTGAAATTCGACATATAATAATTTTGAAAAAATCGCGAATAATTTCATTCATAAATGAAAGGTGCCTTGAAATTCGTAATAAAATTATTTGGGTTACTATGGAAACTGTTTTCAATCATTCATGTAGAACACTAGCAACTGTTAGGAAATATCATTTAATTATATATAAGGAAATATTGACTTTTTTTTTGAGAATTTTTTCTGGGATTTAAGAATTTCCAAGCGATTCGCGAAAAAAGTATTTCAATTTTGAACGATTTTAATATTTTTTCAACTGCACTATATTACGTGCACTAACTTTTCAAATAAAACTCGAGAACTTAATGAAAAAAAAATCCATTTGGTGAACAAGGAAAAATTGAATTTTCCACTCAGAAGTATGACTTCCAGTATCATTCTTTTTGTACAGTATTAGTATTCGTGATTTTTTAGGATCTACCTTATTGAAGAGAACCTTATTAATTTTCATAAAATTGAATAGTTTCCGGATCATGGTATTTTGCCGAAAATCTCCGTCAGTGGGTTGAAAAAATTATTTTGCTCTCATACATACAATTGTACTGCATGAAGCAGACAACTCATCAGCTACAGCAGCATCGTTCTAAACATGCTATATGGGTGTCATTGGACCCCCTGATTTTTTTGTCACCGGTTTGTAACTCACAGGCGCATGAAAAAAACCCATTCAAGGACCAGGAGGAAAATAAATAAAACACATCGACATACATTTAAGACAACCTTTATTACTGAATGCATACTGGTCATTTGGGTTACAAGTACAGAGCATAACAACTTCAGTTATTCAAAAAGCACTTACATAACTTATCCTAGGTGATCATCTGCACAGCACGAGCTGTATAGGTATTTATTGTATCCATATTCCTATTAAATATACAGCGTTATACCTAAAATTGTACACATATTCTTTCAGACGAAATTAAATCAGACTTATATAAATACGACACAATCAAAAACAAAAGGATAAACTTTTTCATCGAGAGTTTTGTCTTCAACAATTCAAGTTTCTAAATGCCGCACGCTGCAGCATGTGATTGAGTTGAGTTTTGCTTTCGAGTTCCTACTAGACACTAAAAGAGTGCAGAATTTTAGGGTAACGTTTTGCCCGTTTTACCTCCACTGTTTTGATTGGTTTCGATCCGAAGTAAATATTGCTTGATGTTTCCGATGTTTGAATTTTTTTGTAGAGCAGGATAAAATGAACAAAAATCCAAAATGAATCACTCCCCTGTTCCAAAAGTATCCCTTTATTTTAATGTTCTCTAACGTACAACTATCCAAGTCTTATATTATTAAATATTGGTGAAATATATATTTTCAATATGCATTTGAAAAATGTATTACACGTCAAGATTTGATTTATTGAATTCAATCGAGTTTGATATAACCGTGATAACAGCGGCCTGGTCCCTGAGTTTACCCTCCCAAAATCGACTTTGAATGTGACATCTTCCGGAGATTCACGCGCAAAGAAATTCAGACAAGACCCAGCTGGTAAGTGAAAAGGTTCTCCTGGCAAACTAACAATTCCTAATACCTAAATAGTTTTTCATCATAATCGTATAGAAACAGTTAAATTCATTAGGTTGACGGGGTGCTTATCACAAAAAATTTGTTCAAAAAATTCAACATTCTAAGTGGGTTACATTTCAAAATCAATTTGAGCCACCGTTCCAAAAATAATGGTTTCAACTGTAGGACAAGGAAAATTTATTAAACTAGGAAATACACGTTTGTTGATTTTCAATTCAATTACCCAAGGTGACCTTCATCATTGATGTGCGATGATTCCTGGACATAAGACGTATGTCATATTTTGATGCCCTAAAGTCACAACCTGGATATTTGAAGAATCCTAGATTAAAGCTTCCACCCTGTTACTAAAAATTCCGATAAACCTCCCTTCTTTCTCTATTTCCACGCGACGTAATTTCAAAAGCGGGCGAATAATAAAATTCAACCAATAAAAAACACCGGTATCGTAAAACGATCGGCAACTATTTCCAACAACAAATTCAACAAACAATAAATAAAGCAAGCTATAGACGAGGATAACAGTAACCACGCAAAGTTGGACTAGAAATTACAGGAGGGAACTTATTTAGGCCATTGGTTACGAACAGTATAATTAAAAAAATGTACTTCAACTAATATCAGCAATAACAAAGTGTGATGCATCTTGGTTAACAATAGGATAACTCCGTCCTCATTATTTGAAATGTTCACTGGGCGAGGAGGTGAAGTAGTCATGTAATTTAAGGGAAAACGTATATTCAAGTGAGTATAAACAGCCTAAAAATGTAACAATCAACCTATCAGGGTTCTTCTGGCTCACGAATAGGTAGGTAACAAATTCTGATATTTGTACTTCCAAAACAGAATATTCAAGAGAAATAATACTTTGTATAATTCATTGTTCCTTATGATTCGAGTATAAATAATCATTAATTACACATATTTTCATACGAAAAAATAACAATTTTGATTCCGCAGTTGACAATTCAACCGCAATGAGAATATTTCAAGTGTCTAATCATTTAGTGATTGTATGCTTTTTTTGAACGGAAAAGCCCAACGAGAAGGAGCGGTACCTTTACTTTTCACAAAAGCCAAAGGATGAATGTTTATGAACACTGAAGAAAATCGATCAACCGTTCGAGGCGAACCTTGGATCCCTTTTTAATATTTTTACGTATTAAACACTAGCTAATCTTAAACAACACATTTTCTAATCTATTTAGTCCTTACAAGTACGATATATACCTATTTAGATATACTATATGAAATTATAACAATTGTACAAATTCAGCCAATATACACACACCATAATATATAGATATATTGCATTATAAGTTAATATACACAGCATTTAAGCGTATACGACACACGGCCACTTTGGCCGTGAATCGATGTGAGCAAAAGTTTTTCAAGCAAAAATTTTGGCACGTTTCGAAAAATAAAACCCAATCTGTTCGCTAGATTCTCATTTCCTAATTCACGGGTAAAAATGCACACGAAATGGATTTACAGCACCGTTATTTTGGACTAAGTGTGTCACAGAAATATCATGGGTTACTTGTTTTCGTTCTTTTTTTTTTCAACAGTCGACTTGCTATTCTATCAACTGACGACCGATTCTCATCCCAGGAACTTAGAGACGAACAACAAGCAATTTTGTTCATATCGCCGTCACGTAAACAGCGAAGGAATGATTAATTTCAACTTTACTTTTGATCCACTTACGACTTCATAGATTCGTTTGAGAGACAAATCTACCGAAATAATTGCTTACATAAAGCCGATGAAACCTTGGAGCCTTTTTTTATAATCGACATTATCTGGCATGTCTTTTATATCAAGCATTGACAAATTGAAGTGTCAGTTATTAAGATGTTTGCATTGTAAAATCGAAGAATTAAATCAGTCTTTAACCTTGTCAAAGTGTCAATTATGAGAATTGAGCAAAATGAAATCAACTTTTCATATAATTGTTGGATTGAAGTGCCAGTGTGTATATAATCGACAGAAGTGTAATTTTAATTGCATAATCGTTAAATCATGTCTTTTATGATGGACAAATTAAAGTGTCAATTAGATATAGTAGATAAAATGAAATGTCAATTGTATACTAACTTTATAAAATTAAGTATCAGCAGTGAATATAATCGACAGAATGAAGTGTTATGTTTGTAGTATAATAGATTGGAAAGTTAGTCATTTATAATTTACAAATAGCATTCATGTATGATTGTGTATTCGACAAATTAAAGTGTAAACTAAGTATTATCGATACATTGTGCGAGGGTTAAATGTGTCAATTTTGTATAATCGACAATTTGAAGGGACACAGTCTAAAAATTATTTTGTTCATTATTGAGGAACGAAAACATCGATTATAAAAAGTATGGCTCTTTCAACGACTTTTCAGCTTCCTTCTGTTCAGACTGAAGAATGAGATTTACATCTAACACTAATTTATTTTCAAACCTGAGAGTGTGGGCCCAACTGTCCTTCGTTGAAATATACTCAACGCTGTATTCTGGAAGTTCTGATCCAAGTAGTAAACAAAGTGAGTTGCGTAACATTCCCAATTAACCTCTCTCTCTCCCTCTCTCTTTCTCCCCAGTGTATTTTCTCACCGATTCATCAGGTCAACACTTCATTTTGGAACATTAAACCTACATATAATCCTTGATTATATACGACATACATTATCTTTTTACAATTGGCAGTTCCCAGCTAGCTGTAATCTCAATGTGCGAGATCTAAATATCAATACCTCTACTTATTTAACCCTAGTCACCCCACTATACATAAGCGACACGTAACCACTCCGGGAGAAAGTACATCGAAAAATCACTCCTAGTAATTCGTCCGGCAACCTTTTCAAGGAATACCGATTTATGGTGGGTTTTATACATAGTGAGGTAAAGCCTAGTTTTGATAGAAATACGTTCAATTCGCCTAAAATTTTAACACCCTGTCTTAAAGTCAGGCCCTAGAATATGAATTGCACATTAATAGGCACTTATGTAATTTGTGCTATCTACCGTACGTAACACACACAATTTGGTTAAGCATTGCAAAACATTAGAAACAAAAATCACAGCATTTATGTAACGTATTTGGACTCTCGAGGTTATTTTTTTGCAGATACCAACGTCAACCCATATCTCAAATTGAATCTGGAACAACCCTGATTCGCGAAAGAGTATTTCAAATTGAGAAATGAGTCATTTTTCGTAGTCTAAAATTGTCGAAAACTAGCAAAATGGAATTGAAAGCGGTAAAACCCTACGAGACTATCACAACCACTGTTGGAAGATTTTGGCAGAAAATCCAAGGGTGAATTTTTTCAACCAAACGTAAAATCAGCAACAACCTTCAAAAAATAATGCAGACGATGAACTATAACACGATAACCGTGTTGAACAATGAGTAGCCCTGAAGATTCGAAAGCAACACAAATATGACACTTTGCGTCTTTGGTAATTGGTGTTGAAAGGATAATGGCAAGAAGAGAGCATTCGTCGGCCAGGATGCAAGATCTAGTTGTGACTTTGGACTAGCAAATAGAATAAGCATTAAAATACGAAATTCGATAAGGAAACACCGATATTATATAGGAATTTCAAAGAATGAGTTGGGTCACAACCAGATAACGAAGCCAACGAAAGAGTAATTTTTGCTACGAATGCAATCGTTTAACAGAAATCCACATCGAACCGAAAGGTTTCTGCAGATTCATATTTTCTAGTGATTTGGTGCATTTATTGTTATTCTTCAAATGATTGCATTGTAGACGTAGCGAGAATGTGAAAATGACACATCGGCTAGGGAAGAAACTATTGCGTGTTGTGTATAATATCACAACTTATCGTAACACTACTTACTGAATAAAACGCTGCCACCGATTAAGTAACAATATTAAGTAAATCTGTAATGAAACAATATCCTACCCATCAACCAATTATACTGACATAGATTGGACAAATTTTTTTGGTGGGATTCCAAGGTTCACTTCGCAGAGATTCGTTCAAGTTTTTATAAAAATATGTGAAAAATATTTAGGATCATTTACGAATTTATTAGGTTTCATTAAGGCATCTTGTCATTTTTTTTTTGATAAATGAAGGGACCTTCAAGTAACACGACTATTCGAATTGTTCATATTTGTTAAAGCTTAGGTCTTTATGACATCATTTGGAATTGTGAGACCAAGCGGATCACGTGTTTTTTTTTTCAATATTAATCATTATTGTTGCACAACAATTTATCGAGAGGCACATCATTTGGTATTACAAAATATGGTGAACATTGCATATCTATCAATCTAACAAGTATCAAGCACGACTTACGATAGGAAATTATTACTATGATATTCACTCGTGGAAAACATACACTATTCTAAACTTGATATTATCCGATGGCAGAAAAAAAGTAACATATTTCGGTAATGACTCTAGACAATTATTTATTACAACAATTTTCTTACTTCGATATGAAACTGATTCATAGTACAGAACAAGATCAGCACAGAAATTATTGTTGAGTAAAGGTGGAAAAGCAACACAAGTTGATATTACCTTTAAAAATAATTCAAGGGAAGTACAAGTGCATGTATAATTTTTTATAAAAATTCATTTGGAGGATTTTGTTTCATTTCCTTCTCTACAAAAAAAAAAAAACAAAAAAAAAAAACAAAAAAAAAAACTATATTAACAAATCAAGAACATTATTTCAACACCTTCAATTAAATTCGTTGGATTATGTGACGTTCTGATTGACTCTGAATATTTGATGAAGCACCGGACGAAGACATAGAAAGTATCGATTGATATCAGCTAAATTCTGTCTTATGAATCAGTCATACGAAATATCACAAAAAAATTGACAAACACTGAATTGATAGAAGTTTTTGCACTTGTTGCTTTGATAGTTAGACGCACGCAATATCATTTCTACTTCCGATTTGGAGTCCTTTCGCTTTTAAAAATAACGTTTTACAAGATGGGGTTTTGGTAAGTGGCCGGTTAACGATAACTATAAGATTGAATTCCGTTCAATTGTACGAGCCGGAGTTCCCGGAACAATTTTTTTATAATATCACTAGGAAAAGAGAGTCCGACAGAAATAAATTTAGAAGTCTTAGTCTCATGATTATGGAGGATCCTTATTGATATGACTCTATCAAAACAAAGCACACAGATTATATCTTACAACATTTGTATTTTGGCATTTGGAAAGCAGCAGTACGATTTGAGAAGCCAGTCGTTTAGAAATGTGTGTTTCGAATGTCGGAGACATTTTCGTTACACGAAAAATGTCGACCTTACGATTTCTAACAAGAGACTTAAATTCAAGAGTAAGCTCAATAAATGATCTTAAACCTACCGAACACCAAGTTACCCTATTCTAAGGCAGATATGCCGACTATGTACCATATATGTTATAATTATTCTCAATTAATATATTATGTATTTAAATATATACGATATAATATATAGTTCAGTGGCGAATGATTAAATATACTTGACAACACAAGTGGCACTTAGATCACAAATACTGTAAACCTAAATCAATTACTATTATTTTAATTCTACACGTCCTCATTTTTAATATTGTTGAAAATTGGCTTCTAGGTGTCAAATCTCTCGTGTATCAATATAGAATATTGGTTGTACAAAAAAATAAATTGTAGAAGCAGAATATTGCCTAATTGAATCTGGTCGATTTTTAAATATTGTCTCGATTTTCTACAAGAGTTAGATCGCAACAGCTGGTATCGTCGCTATTGCACATACCAATAAAAAATTCCATGTACAATCAATATTGTTATATTTTCAAAGCCGGTTCGATATTCATTTGCAGACTCTTCCTATCACTAATCGTAAATTAAAATAAGTTATTGAACTTGTGAGCAACTTATAGCTTAAACTTTTAGTTTATATATTTGTTTAAATAAAGACTTAGAATAATTTTCAGAAGGTACACAATATCAGACAGAATATTTTCCAAGAGTTTGGTAAAGTTCGCGATCACTCTGGAAGAGTAATCTCGAAACTTTCACAGCTCGACCTTAAAGCACGCTCCACGTTATACAGGGTGGACGTAAATAATTTCGACCCCCGACGATTCTTCAACTGTACCCGATATCCGGGTCGTTCTGAGTTCGAGTAAAATGGTACCGTTTCAATACTTCTCGACAACTCGATACGAAAAACGTCGTAGATGGCGCAAAGAGTACTTCCTACTTGGAAAATAAAACTAGAGTGGCCACGTGATTTCTTGAGTATTTCAATTATTCACATAAGATTTAATCTCGACGAAATCTTGAGGAATCGTTTGCAGTTTCTAGCTGGGCAACAATTTCAAATGATAACTTCGAAATCTCGAAGATTATTATAGTGGGAGCATTTTGAGCGAGTTGTTGACATCCATACATGGTTTTATTAGTCGATACCAACCGGTGACATTGAATCTGCAGGAGGTTCGTCACTCCCTTGAAAGATCTACTGGAGGAGGTCCGTCACTCCCTTGAACAATCTACTGGAGTTATGGAAGTCTGATCACAAAGCAGACCATTAGCGATTCGCAAAGTAGTTGAAACGGTACCATTTCATGTTGGATTCGGTCGACTCTGGTCCCGTTGAAGAACCGACGGGGGCGGGGACTGTCCACGCCCCCGTTGAAGAACCGACGGGGGCGGGGACTGTCCACGCCCCCGTTGAAGAACCGACGGGGGCGGGGACTGTCCACGCCCCCGTTGAAGAACCGACGGGGGCGGGGACTGTCCACGCCCCCACCGCACGTATAATAAGATTTGAATTAGTCGTAAGTAAATCACAATGGCAGTCTCAACGCTCGCCGGCACCGTACAGCTACAACGACGCGTGTCAGACGAAGACATTAGGACCGAGGAATACCACTTCTGGCAGTCGCGATGAGTTAGTAGTTTCGGAGGATGGTATCATTCGCTTATATTTATTATTCGTCGAAAAAAAATCGTAGTCGGCGCTGGGGCTGAAATTAGCGACCGATGTGACGACCCATGTGGGAATATGCGCTCTAAGCCTGCGGCAAAATGATCCCGTACGTTGAACGCAATCCTAGGAAAGTGAACGTTACTGCCCGTTTTGCGGTTGGTTTCGCATTCAGCGGTTGTCAATAATATAACACACAACATAAAACAATATACCCCTACTACCAAACTTCTTAAAAACCACTTTAATATATTTATATTGACACCTAATTACTACCTGTATACTATTACTATGAAATTCAAATTGGCATTGAAATACTTAATTTAAAAATTTAGTGGATTAGGCCCGATGACAAATGTTGAAAATATCTTCTGTAATGTACATCCACGTCTACCGATTACGAAAAAAGCATCATTTCCTCAATAGAGTGAGGTAGACAGCAGATTTTTTCAGTTTTCGTGTCTTTGAATTTCGTGCTGTAACGACTGAAGGTGTCATGGCGTCTCTCTATGATGAGTAAATTTCATATAAATAATGTGTCCACGTTCAGCGAAAAAAATATTCTTTTCATTTCGTGCTTCGAATATAAAATAAAAATCATCAAAAGTTCTAGATGAAGTATTTCTTTACAATCCAACCAAGAAAATAAGAGTTGCTGAATTTTAAATTGTTGACGATATATTGAATAACGTCGAGGCTGGATCAATCTTTATTTAGATTATTGGGTATCTTCATCCTCATTTCAGCTTCTGAATGATGAGCAGAGGAATAAAATATGATTGTAACTATATTTTGAACTCCCGAATCTCAATCTCCTTCAACTGCTGTTATTTGTTCCTCGTTGCCGTTGGACTTTTGTGAGCTTCTATCTGATAATTTGAGATAATACACACGTGGAAGCGAACATATCACATGATATTCCCAATTTCAACAATAATTCACCTATTATCTATGATGATTTCGCTACGCTACAAAAAAATTGTAAGTTATGCACCTGTCAGTATATATCACAGTGGACTTCACAGAAAAAAATGGAGAATTTGTTCACATATAGGATCTCACATTGCAAAATCATCTGTTATTATTTTCTTGGTAGGAACTTTAGGAAATATAAGTAAAAATGGACTTTCAACAGACGAAATAGGCACAATATTTCATAGAAAGAACACTGACGCGAAGTTTACATAAAAATGAAGTCATAGGCAGACGCCATACCAGAAACTTGATCCTACCCAAGAAAAATTCAATTTATTCTGTATCAAATGATATATTTTTGCGTTTCAGTAATCAACTAATGACGTACAAGCAGAAGATGCGATCAAAACTTGTCTTCGCGCCTATTGCACACTCAGACTGCTCGAGGCGTTCGAAACGTGTCAAATCAAAACGTCAACTCGCGATCCCGGGCAGCCTAGTCTTCGCACCGATCGTCAGTTTTTGCGGGAGCCCCTCCTCACAGGAAGCGCTCGCCAACCAATTACATTTCGAAAGCCTTAACAACAATGAGAGCCCCTTAGATTATTTTCATTTCATTTAAAAACTAAAAAGCCACTTAAGAGTCACAGCACAGTTGTGTACTTAAAACTTGATCAACATGTAGAACCCACAAGAAACTTCCCCAAAGATGCCGGATGAAACTCGACGGGATGTTTGGTGTCGAGGCATCTTCGACGAAAAAAAAAATCGCTTCGATACGTCCCTCCTCCGACATTTCATTAAATGCATTGTCATTTTGATATATACGTGAGTAGGAATTTAAAGATCTCTCAATTTCAGTCTTCTCTCTAAAGAATATGACGCCGCCAACGGAAACCTAAATAAAACAAAAATAAAAGACTAGAATACCTTGACAAGAGCACCAACTGAAATCCTACGACAGCTGCCACAAGAACCTCTCTCTTCATCTCGAATGTGTCCATCAATTAAATATCATCACAGAATAACGCTAATATCAGAAAGAGGCCTCGCTTTTGGTGTGTATAATCAGAATTCGATGAGAACCATTCATTCCTGATATAGATCTTTCTCTCTCTCTCTACGGGAATAACTTGATGATGAATAGCGTTTCAGAGAAACTGTTGAACTTAAGCTAAGTTTTTCCGTTGACGGACAAAGCTCTCGGACGTATCGAAACGAACAGTGTATAGTGTTTTGTTTCCGCACTCGTTATCAGTAGAATCTATAAACCGGGTGTATCGACTCTGTTTAATAAGACATTTTCTTCGCAACTTGCAGCAACAGAATATTCGGCCAAAATTTCAGAGGAATCACAACGAATTATCTTTAAAATCGGTTCGAACAACATTTCAACATCCCACTGCTGACACCATTTTGCATACTACGGTTTGCCTTGAATGATGTCTAACAGAAGTTATTATTTTCATCTAGAAGACGGTTGTCATTTTGTATATTCGATTAGAAAGTTCAAAAAAAGGTTTTTATATTGAGTTGCATTCGGATTATCTTCAAAATCGGTTCAAA
Source organism: Zygogramma bicolorata (assembly GCA_032362365.1). Lineage (NCBI taxonomy): Eukaryota > Metazoa > Arthropoda > Insecta > Coleoptera > Chrysomelidae > Zygogramma > Zygogramma bicolorata. The sequence goes on from JAVJAQ010003084.1 coordinate 66,864, forward strand.
CAACATTTCAACATCCCACTGCTGACACCATTTTGCATACTACGGTTTGCCTTGAATGATGTCTAACAGAAGTTATTATTTTCATCTAGAAGACGGTTGTCATTTCGTATATTCGATTAGAAAGTTCAAAAAAAGGTTTTTATATTGAGTTGCATTCGGATTATCTGCAAAATCGGTTCAAACAACATTTCAACATCCCACTGCTGACACCATTTTGCATACTACGGTTTGCCATGAATGATGTCTAACAGAAGTTATTATTTTCATCTAGAAGACGGTTGTCATTTTGTATATCCGATTAGAAAGTTCAAAAAAAGGTTTTTATATTGAGTTGCATTCGGATTATCTGCAAAATCGGTTCAAACAACATTTCAACATCCCACTGCTGACACCATTTTGCATACTACGGTTTGCCATGAATGATGTCTAACAGAAGTTATTATTTTCATCTAGAAGACGGTTGTCATTTTGTATATTCGATTAGAAAGTTCAAAAAAAGGTTTTTATATTGAGTTGCATTCGGATTATCTGCAAAATCGGTTCAAACAACATTTCAACATCCCACTGCTGACACCATTTTGCATACTACGGTTTGCCATGAATGATGTCTAACAGAAGTTATTATTTTCATCTAGAAGACGGTTGTCATTTTGAATATTCGATTAGAAATAGTTTCAAAGTTGAATCCGGATCGAGTTAATTAGAGGGCGTGATATTTCCGTGAAATTTCCAGCTACACAAATATGAGAAAAAACTTGAAGGGGGTTTTTCGATCTTTGACGATTCAAGGGGTTCTTTGAGTAGGTTGCTAATGAAAATAAATTGTTGCGGTTCTTCCAAAATGTCACGCAAAGTTTCTACTACTGCAGGTTTCGATAATGTCGTATAGAGTCGTGACATCCCGTAGATATACATATATATTTTCATCTCGTGAACACCACGACGAAATGAACGTGTTTGTACATCCTACGAGGGTTCCAGTTTCTCTGCAAGCCCTTAGAATATTAATCACAGTTTACGGATTAATAACATTCAAAAAACTATCGCTAAATATAGATAATATATTATATATATATATGTTATATTATAGTACACATGAAACACATATTTGGATATTATTTCATCAGTGAGATATCTACAAACTAGGACTCGTAACAAAGCAGTACTTTCATATTTTCAACTAATTGAGGTTAGCAATCGCGGACGATAATCATCAATCGAAACGAGCAACGTGAAACCACACCGGAAATACCAAGCGGTATTCAGCCGCCGACGTTTCGACTACCATAAAGTAATCTTCAGTACACCACCGAGTAAACTTATACGAGCGATGATCTGAAGATGACTTCGAAAAATCCGAAACGTCTTCGACGAAATCGTCTGCTCGGCGAATCCGGCGAGGCCGCAAAACACCATCCGTACTGAAAATATCTCACTGCTTAGGACCGTCTCGAGATTTGTAGAGCACACACTCGTCGTAACTTTGACGGGAAATGCACGAACCGAAACTGCCTTGATATGTATATTGCGTTCTGGAAAATATTGCGGAGAGGAAAAACGATTAACCGAACCGTTCGAATTTGTGCTCTACGGCCGGTTTTTGAAACTCTGCCATCTCGTTCGGATGATTGGAACGTTATCTGATTGATTATAGGCTATTATTATTATTATTAATACAGTTATTACTAGAGTTAGTTGAGAATACTTCGTACAGCGTGCAGTCTAAGAACTGATTGTGTGGTGTTATTGTGTGGCTGGCGACAATCCAGTTGCGCGGAAAATCCGGCGACAATTTTTTTTCTTAAGCGAAAAAAAAAAGATGGTTCGTTAGTGTAATTTAATATTTATGATATTTATATATAAGGAATCAGAGATCACAGGTTAGGTTGGGGCTTCAATAACGAATCATCATCGTCCTAACGGCGCACGTCCAGCGAGATTTTTGTTCAACGCAGAGAGGAGAGAAAAAAAAGAAGAAGAAGAAGAAGAGCGCCGGCCGGAGTGCGACGATAGGACAAACAACCACCGCACCGGAGAAACAAACACATATACAGCTTAATACGTAGGTACGTCGTCGTAAACCATTAAAATAACATCCTATATATATATTTTCTTTATATTTACTAATTGTTGTTAATGAAAATATCTTAAGACGAGAGAACATATTATTTTTACAGTACTAAACGTAGCGAACTTATAAATGAGTTTGGTCACATATAATATATCTATTCATTATCAATATTTTCATTATTATTATTATTATAATATAATCTTGCTGATTGAGACTAGTCGGTTACCTTACGAATGTCACATTAAGTGCGTTATGAAATTGAGCGTGATATCAATGGAAACCATAAACGCCCCGCAGTCCTAACGTCGTTCGTTTTTTGTATTTTTTTTTTGGAATAATAAATACGTCGCCGAAACGACAAATTTCAGTGAATGCCATAAGTCTCTTTTTTTTGTTTTTAATTGTTTTTTTAATGGATCCACAAACATACACCAATGGTATAGTAAAGTAATGGCAATTTCAATAGGAAAAAACTGAACCGCGATAAATCGCACCAAAAGGAAAATGAAAAAGAAGAACAACCGCAGTGTACATTTGTCGAAATCTTACTCCTTACGATAACTGAAAAATAAACAAAAACGTATTCTAAAAACAACAACTCTTAAATCACCATAAAATTAAAAAATAGAAATACATTTACAAATAACAATAAAAAGGATTGTTAAATAATACAATAAATATCATCAAAATTTCATAGACAATCGTTGATTTACTCAATATTCATAAAAACATTAAAAAACATTTGATAAAACTTTTCGTATCGAGTCGAAAACAAAGACGATGGCGCGATTTTCATTCTCATTTTTCACTTTTTTTACATGGACTCACCGCCCAACAGGTCGTTAGGAAGATAGGAATTCAGACTAGACGGAGTGCCTCTGGCGGGGTCGGCGTTGTCGAGCGGGGGCGCGGCCCACAGGCTGGCCGCCGACGCGTTGTTGGGCCAGCCGGAGCTCCACGCGTCTGCGCCCGACGTCTGCTTGCTGCCGCCGCCTCCTCCTCCGCCGCCTCCAGAGCCCCTCCACGCCCCGGAGGAGCCGCTCTGCTGGCTCGCCACCTTCTGCAGCAGGGTGGTCGCGTCCCAGTCGGTCGGGTTCTCGGCTAGTATCGTCGTGTTGCCCAGCACGCAATTGTTCAACGTGGTCTGAGCCTGAAAACGATACGAATCGTCGCTAGTACCACAGAAACGACGCATAAAAATAATCTCGAATACAAATTTGGTCGACCCCTACTGTAATACTCTTCAACCTACCCTTCCCTTTCTCTTCCCCTCCCCCTCCCTTCTCCTTCCCCCCCTTCTCCTTCCTCCCTCTTCCCCCCTTGATAAGTTACAGCCTCTTTCTACTTGTCCCCTCCTCTTTCCACCTATCACTCACCTGCCTCTTTCTCTCTACTCGTATCTATTCTTATTATTATTATTATCCCCACTAAGACTTGTCTCGCTTGACCTCCCTCTACTTGCCCCTCTACTATATCTCTCTTTCTACTTGATTAGTTACAGCCTCTTTCTACTTGTCCCCTCCTCTTTCCACCTATCACTCCCCTGCCTCTTTCTCTCTACTCGTCTCTTTCTATACTTGTGCCTTATTTGTCTCTCCTGTTCCTCTCTCTATACTTCACATTTTCCTGCCTCTCCCCTAAGATGCCTAGGAAAACTGGGGTATCTACTTTTACCTGAATAATTTTAGGATAAACTTGGCGAAAACCGATTGCTTGATTTTTGAGATCATAAAAACTTCAGATCGCTATTGTAGATGGCGATCAGTCATATACCATATGAAGCTTAATTTTCACTAGAGAGAAATGTGCAACCGAATATTCTACTACTGTTTATTAATTACCTACTGAGATTTTGACAGCCTTGACAGCCAATCAAATGAGTTTCAGAAAACGTGCATGTTACGAGGAAACCTACCGTTAACAACCTGTCAATCCTGTCACTGTCACCTGCTACCTCTACAAATTTTTAATTTTTTATATCAGTTTTTAAGAGTAGACTTTGATTACGAGAAAAAATACTTTTCCCATTCACCTGGGTATGTACAAAAAAGTTGTCTTCTGTTAAAAAACATGCTAGTGCATTGAAAGTGATAGACTGTCTTGGAATTGGGGATACACACATCAGTTATGCAACGGTTGAAAATATGTATCACATCGATATTTCCTTTATTTAAACAACACTTTTTCAATCTCTCATTTATAGGAGCTATAGATGTTTACTCCTCAATTATAAGACTTTCGCTCAAGCTGAAACGAATAAAATTAGCTATGACGCTACATTAATTTTATTTTTTTGGGGCGATTTGTTTTGTAATTACCTTAGGTACTGAATAAAGACGAATATCTGGATCCCCAGATTTGACTGTCCACACAAAATAATAAATTTTTTACTCATCGTGAAAAAGTACTTCAAAACTCATTCTACTTCTATACACTTTTAAACACTGTTGAATGCGAAGAAATAATTTTCAGATAGTTTTCATTGACAACAATAAACACCTCAAAGTTACGTCAATCTGACAAAACCGATATTTGACAGATTTTCGAAAATGCTCACATAACGCTCCCTATACAAAAATTAGAAAGCTTTCGTAATCGTCGATTGTTTTTCGCCAAGAAATTCTAAACAATATCGAATCGCTAGATACACCAGAGTTTCCCAGGCATCTTACTCTCCCCACTTGTCCCTCATCTGTCTCTACATGTCCCTTCCCCTGATTTTCTTTTTCTACTTGTCTCCCGCGTCTCTCCACTCATCAATTCCCATCTCTTTCTCTCTCTCTCTATTTCTTTACTTGCCCCTTTCCTGCCTCCCCCTACTTGTCCATCATCTGTCTTTGCTATTCCCCACAAATCCTTTCACTTCACCTCTGTTCATCTTTGCCTCTCTTAAACATCTAAAACATCTACCAATTTTCGCCACCCTTTCCACATCTGACTTTTACCAAACTATGACCGCTCAATCTCTCTTTTTCCCCAAGTTCCAGCCTCTCTTCACTTTCTCCCCTCTCTACCCCTCCTTCTACCTACTTCTATCTCTCATTTCCACCTATCATCTCCTTCCGTTTGTCCCTTCCTGCCTCCACATTATCTCTCTAGTTGTTCTCAACTCACCTTGATAGCCTCCTCACGAGACGAATATTTGGCAAGTGCGAAACCTTGATGTAAGTGGAGGTGGAAACTCAGCAATGGACCGTGTTGCAAGCATAGTGTGCGTAATGTGGAGCCATCGATCTGGAAATTAGAGAAGAAAAAAACGCTAACTAATGATTCGATTTGTGGCCAAATTAGAAAATAAAAAAACGCTACCTAATGATTCTATTTGTGGCCAAATTAGGGAAGAAAAAAACGCTACCTAATGATTCGATTTGTGGCCAAATTAGAGAAGAAAAAGCGCTACCTAATGATTCGACTTGTGGCCAAATTAGAGGGGAAAAAACGCTACCTAATGATTCGATTTGTGGCCGAATTAGAGAAGAAAAACGCTACCTAATGATTCGATTTGTGGCCAAATTAGAGGGAAAAAACGCTACCTAATGATTCGATTTGTGGCTAAAATAGAGAAGAAAAAAAAACGCTACCTAACGATTCGATTTGTGGCCATATTAGAGAAGGAAAAAACGCTACCTAATGATTCGATTTGTGGCCATATTAGAGAAGGAAAAAAACGCTACCTAATGATTCGATTTGTAGCCAAATTAGAGAGAGAAAAACTCTACCTAATGATTCGATTTGAGGCCAATGTATTCTATCGCAATCTTGACAAATGATTTCGTATAACCCCGACTTCTATGTACAATCTAATTTATCTTTTGGATAACCGGTGCTGTTGAATTCCGAATTAAGTAAATACCATAACTCTGTGTCTTGTAATGTTTCACTAGCAATGAGCAAAAACGGTCAAAAACAGTCTAGAATCTTTTAGAAATTTACTATTATTTTTATTCAAAAGTCACTCACCTGTGCCGTCAGGTTTCTGAGCAGCAGCCACTGCGAGGAGCCGCCCCAGTTACCGGAGCTCCTCTGGCCGCCCCCGCCGCCCCACGGCATCGCGTTACCGCCCGCAGACCAGCCGTTGGCTAGGCCGCCCGTGGCAGACAGGCCGGGCGGGGGGCCGCGCGAAGATTTCGGCGCCCCCCACAGCTCAGACGTGACGGCCGTGCTTGGGTTCAGGTCTCCCAGGCCGCCCTTCGACGTCGGCAGTTTAACGGGTGGACTGTACATGCATTTATAAAAATAACAAATAAATAAAAATGGCATTAATAAATAATAATAATTAAGTATATATATATATACACACCAATATCAATAATATTATATAGAAAAAATTGTTGCAAATTTTTTTTCCATTGGATTTTTTGAAAAAAAAAATTAGTGGGGATCCTTATTTTAGATACCCAATTAAAACAAAGACTATATAATTAAATTCATTACCGAAATAATTCACAAAATATTATATCATAATAATAATTAATAATAATAGCAACAATAATAATAATAATGATAATCAATATCATCAATTATAAGAATATATGACATAATATATAAAGTTTTTTCCACTGTTAAGAAATTATTTTCTATTCAATTTTTTGAAAAAATATTAGTGGGGAGATATTTGTGTTGACACCCAATAACAACAAAAAGTAAAATAAAACTCATTACCGCAATATTTCACGAAATGTCATTTCATTATAATAATAACAATCATTAATAATATTACTAAATAATAACGATTAATATTATTATTGAGAAAATTAATAATGAGAATAATAATTTTGAAAGCTTTTTTTTTCATTTTCACGAGATTTTCTCCCATCCGATTTTTTGAAAAAAATTTTAGTGGGGATCATTGCCTTGTACACCCAATAAAAACGAAGAGTATAATGAAATTCACTACCGAAACATTTAACGAAATGGCATTACATAATAATAATAATATTAATGAATAATAGTTATTATTATTAATAAGAATATTAATAATGATAATAATAAATGAAAAAAATATTTTTCCATTGATGAGATTTTCTCCTATTCGATATTTTGAAAAAATATTAGTGGGGAGATATTTGTGTTGACACCCATTAACAACAAAGAGTAAAATAAAACTCATTAGCGCAATATTTCACGAAATGTTATTTCATAATAATAACAATTATTAATAATATTACTAAATAATAACGATTAATATTATTATTGAGAAAGTATCACTACTTTTATTCGGGTTTGAAGGCCGTCGTTTTTTGGAATTTCTTCCTGACGTTTCGCTGGCTCGAGTGGCTAGCTTCTTCAGAGAGCCACTCGAGCCAGCGAAACGTCAGGAAGAAATTCCAAAAAACGACGGCCTTCAAACCCGAATAAAAGTAGTGATACTGAAAACCTCGGCCGCGAAAGCCTCAACTATTTTGTCATTATTGAGAAAATTAATAATGATAATAATTTTTAAAGTTTTTTTTTTATTTTCACGAGATTTTCTCCCATCCGATTTTTTTTAAAAATATTAGTGGGGAGATATTTGTCTTGACACCCAATAACAACAAAGAGTGAAGTAAAACCTATTACCGCAATATTTCACGAAATGTCATTTCATAATTAAAATAATAGTAATAATAAATGGACGATGATCAAAAATCAAGGCAGACAACACCACCTACCTAGTGAAAACGTTCGAAGAGACCGAAGTAGGATTGAAGCTCCACGTCGAAGAGCCCAAGCTCAAAGACTGAATGCCCTCGGTGACCGGGGGGCTCTTGACGGGATTCATGCTGAACAGCTCGTTATCTTTGATCGTTGCGATCGACAGAGGAGAACGCACCACCGAACCAGGAGTAATACTGGGGTCATCTTCGATTGATTTGATTTGATTACCCTGGAACAAAGAGCAAAATATACATTTTTGATTTTTGACATTTCAACCAAAGTTTCAAGTCGGTAAAATTCTTTCGAAGAACTCACCTTCCAGGGTTTCCCAGGTTCAAATTCAGGTACAAGATCAGTCAGGGAAGGTTGAGTGGCGGTCGACCACTGTGCGTCTTTCACGTCATTCGAGGTATCGTTCGTTCCAGAATCTGGCCAGCCGGTGTCTCCAGTTCTTCCACTGGACCACGGTCTGGAACAAAAAAAAATATTGAGAACTTAATTTTTTTTTATTTCATAAATTCTGAAACGACCCTATTGAAAAATGTTAACTGGAATAATCACCAATACATTATTTTTCAGTAATAACTCGATAAAATAAATATCAATACATAAATCGGATTATAATCACTAATTTAACTGCGATTTAAATACCATTTTTCGTTAAAAAATGAATTTTAAGATTGGAATAATGTCTTCTTTCAACAAAAAATTTTACATTAAGATCAATTCATATATAGAAAGGAAAAAATTGATAATTCTTCCAGAAATTTTTAAATCAAGATAACTAAGTCATAAAAAATTAGTTTACTCACGTCGAGCAATGAATTGTTAGGGAAAATATGTAATAATTGAATAGTTCCGCCCTCTCACCCTCACATGATATTTCTACATTACACAATTGAAAGAATTAAATAATAAAAATTGTCTGTCCCCTCTTACTGGAAATGTTCAAATCAACAACTAAAAAGCAATAAAAATAATTGTATAATTGTAAGAATAAACCTAATGAAAAAATTAATGATGAAAATTGTTTGCAACCTGCTACAAAAAATTTAAACATTCACATTTGAAAAAATTCAAAAGTAATAAAAATTAATTGATGGTGGAGGATGAAGTGAATACAAAAATGATCAACTGATATTATTTGCTCCTTGTCACCATCTAATGAACATTTAATGAAAATGGTGTACACGAGAATAATAAACTGAAAGAAAAAAAACGATTAATAGAAATTGTCAACCGTCTCTCCGGAAATGTCTATATCATTAATTGAACTAACTTAAATGTGATAAAAAATAAATATTATTAATAAACACAGAAATGAATTATTGAAATTGTTAGATGAACAGATTGACCCAATATCAAAAATAATTTCACTGGAGAACAAACTTGATGAAAGAATTATTTGATCAATAGTAATCAAACAAATTTCAAAGCAATGAATACTGTTCACCCACTTCCTCGACCGAAATATCTACACTCAACACTTGAACAAATTTAAAAGAAATAAAAAATTGTTATTATTACTTGAAACATGAATAATTTAAATTGTTTGCCGCTTCATATCCGAAATTTCTTCATGAACAGTTTGACACAAATATAATTTCACTCGAGAATAAAGTCAATGAAAAAAATCAATTGATTAATAGAAATCGAACAAATTCAAAAGTAATCAAATTAAATCACCACGGGGGAATAAAGTAAATACAAAAATGATCTGCTCAAAGTGTTTGCCCCCTCTCACCAAAGTTCTGATGAACAGTCAAACCCGGTATTGATAATTTTACACGAGATAAACTCAATGAAAAAATACATGAATATTGTCCGACCCCCCTTACTCAAAATTTCCGCATTCAACAATTGAACAAATTCATAGTGATAAAAATAAATCAACACTGGGGAATATAATCAGTAAAAAAAAAGGTAATATTTAATCTTTGTGGTCTTTTTAGTCCGGAAAAAAAAATAACAATACTCACCCATCAGTTGGATTGAGACCGAGCGGATTCATATTAGGAGAGGTAGTCATGGGTTTAGAAGACGAACCGGGAGCTCTGCTGAACTCGTTCACGTCTTCTTTGTCTTTATTTATCCACTGGGTGAGTCGAGATTGCTGTTGATTCTAAAAAAAAATCGTTATTGCTGAAAACTTCGTAAATTAATCGATTTCAAAACAGACAAAAATAAGTATCGCAATGTTTTGAATCGCATTAGACTTTGATAGCGTTACAAACTCACCAACTGGGGATCTTTGTTGATCCCGAGATCGGCAAAATTGCTTTGTAAGGCGTTTATGGAATCGTGCATCGTATTTGGCTTGAAGGTATCGTAGGCACCCATACTACTTTGATGCTGCTGTTGTTTCACGTAGGTCGCTTGCTGAGCAGCAATTTGGTTCTGAAAAAAAAAGTTAGAGTCCAATTATAATAATAATAATAATAATAATAACAATTTATTCACAATAAATATCAATAACAATGCAAAAAAAAAAAGAACAATATGTGAATAAATAATTGAACCTCACGAAGTTGTGTACTTATTGTGAGGAAACATTATATTAGATTTTTATATAATTCAAGTGAATATGAGAATATAAACAAAAATCATAAATATCAAAGATAAATAGTAGTGTAAAATGAATAGATACAATATAATCATGACACAGGCTATATTGGATATTTTCTGTCAATAATATTTTGGAAATATAGTCTAGGAGTTTCAGTAATCCTTGTGTTCACTTTTTTCTTATAAGTGTATTTCGATTTGGTAATTTCGATTGAATTTGGTAATTTATCATAAATGGATGGAGCTAAATATAGAAATTTTTTTTGTGACTTTACTTTACATGTGTTATTTTTTACAGTTATTTCATTTTTATTTCGTGTATTATGAGTATGCTTACTATAATTAATGCAATTTTTATGAGAAAATATATAAGTGAGTATCTTGAAACTGAATAATTGCCTAATGTCTATTATTTTACAGTCAGAATATAATTTATCAGAAGAATATCTTAGGTTTTTATCAAATATGATTTTCAAAAACCACTTTTGTAATATTTCCAACGGCTTAAGATGTATTTGGTCAACTCCCCCCATGATAAAATACCATAATTTAATTGAGATTGGACTAGAGAAAAATAAATCATTTGCATGTGTTTTCTATCCAAAATATTCTGTAAAAATTTGAATTTAGGTAATAACGGTCGTAACTTTTTTATGACATATTCAATTTGGAAGTTCCATTTCAAATGTCTGTCTACTATGACTCCTAAATATTTTATCCGATCTACTTCTTTAATGCATGAATTTTTTATTTCAATTGGGCCAAGATTGGGTAAATGATTTCGATAAGAAGTGAAAGGAAGGTAATTAGATTTTTCAAAATTTAATGTTAACAAATTGTGGTCAAACCAATATCCAACATTATTGAAGTCATTCTGAATAAGTTCTTTGAGAGATTTCCATGTTTTTGATTTGTAAATTATTACTATATCATCCGCAAAACTATGTATGAGTCCACTTGTTTTCAAATGAAAGATATCGTTGATGAATATGTTGAATAATATGGGTCCTAAAACAGTTCCTTGTGGAACTCCATAATTGAATATTTTTTCTGAACTTATAAATTCTCCTATTTTAACACATTGTTTTCTATTTTCAAGATAACTCTGTAGTAATTTGAAACTCATTCCCCGAAAACCAATTTTATCTAATTTTTCTAATAACAATTCATGATTTACCGAATCGAATCCACAAAAGCAAAAAAATCTTCGAAAGTACCCTGCTAGATTAATAGAGGGTGACTGATGCTGAGAGTACTTGAAAAAAACATCTAAAGCTCAATCTGACCATACCATATTCAGTAGAGCGCCGTAAAATTCATACCTCGGAATCTAGGACAGGTCAAACGATCTTCATAAAAGCTGTAGGGCTGCATTGTTCAAAGCTCAAATAAAAGTTGAAAAACGAAAATGTACGATCTCGATTACAACAATTTTTAACAACGATTTACTAAAGAAATAAGTAGGACAAGGAAAAATGATTGAAGCAGAGAATTATATCTAATAAATAATATTTGCATAATAATTCTATTATTAATTGATTCATATTTCTCAAATGAAAACGGGTACTAGCAGAAAAAATATTATTATAAACTTTATACAGTTGCTTTCTTTAATGTCATCCCCCATTTATTTTTTGAATGAGTAAACTCAAAAAAATAAAAGTCGGTATAATTAAATCGATGACTATTTCATATTTCTGGGATTTCTAAACTTACAAACCAGCAAAAATAGCTCACCTGTAGGTTTGATATCTGCTGCTTGGTTTTGGTGATGAGTACGGAGCATTGCATGTAAGCGCCATTGTGTTTTCCGTTGATCGAATGTGTCGAAGCAATTGTCTGTTGATTGTTGAGCTGCTGTAACGTCTTGATTTGTTGCAGGAGTTGATTCAATAGCACCAACGTTTGAGGTGCCAACGGTTGATTGAGAATCTGCAAAGGATACACGAGTTTCGTCAAAATATTGCGCCGGCGTTGCTAGGATTCACGTTTCTGTGTGGACTATAGTGTCAAATTATCAAATGTCAATTTATTATCGATATTTTATTCAACTATTATCGGTTATAATTGCACGAGTGCATAAAAATTACCGATAATCTTGCAAGAAAGCGTGATATCTAAAAATTGCAAGTTTATTTTCATATTTTGGCGAAAGTGCCCGAGTCCGAAGGACGAGGGCTCTTTTACAAAATATGAAAATAACCGAATGCAATTTGTATAAGATATCACGCTTGAATGCAAAATTATCTGGTCATTTTTATGCACGAATGTAATTCATTGGAATATTTCACGAATAAAGAAATTCTCAAGGAAATGTTAGTTTTTGTTCATTTATACTTTCCTCTATAGATTGTATGGAGTACTCACCTAAACGCGAAATGTTTTTCTAGCGATACGGTTTCAAATGTGTTGTTATGGTGACTTGATACAATGCAATTACCGCTGTAAGTTTTCGATACAATGCAATTACCGCTGTAAGTTTTCGATACAATGCAATTACCACTAAGTTTTCGATAATTGCATTGCTCTTATGGGACATTTTATACATGAGGGAAATATTCGGGAGTAATTACACAAGTGCTTCAAAATCACCGATAATTTTCCATGAAAGCATGTTGTCTAAAAACTGCATGAGTTTATTTTCATATTTTGTCGGACTCCGAAGGAGGAGGGCTCTTTTAGCAAAATATGAAAATAACCGAATGCAGTTTTTTCACTGACAACATGCTTGAATGGAAAATTATCAGGTTTATTTTGATGCACGAGTGTAATTCGGTAGAATATTTCCGGAGTTAAAACAACGATGTTTAAAATTCAGTATTTATGCCTGTCAAGATGACAAATGTACATTTTAACAATCGTTACTATAGATACATGGACCGAGCAGGTATTTTTCGATATCTATATCTACCGGGTATTTACCAGCCCGAAAATGTTCCGCCGGGAATTTATCGCTGTAATTGATCAAAAATGTCCAGCTTCATATGGGATTTTTGACATACGATGGAAATATTCGTTATAACATTGTGTGCTGGGTTCACCCGTTAATAGTAATTTATGTAATAAGGATCATAAAGACGATCATTATGGTACAAGTCGTGAATGTTATCGGGCGAGCGCCATCCCCGGCGTGGTGCCATAATGATTGTTTATGATTCGTATTACATACAAAATTTTATCTGATGGCATTTATATCAATACATTTGAATAAACTTTTTTGATCAAACCATTACATGTTTTCCTTATAGAATTTCATTATGGTACTTAGTACCATAATGAGCTTCCTTATGTCATCAAAATTGAGTGACATAACGTTGTCATTATGACATGCCATCAGATAATCCTAATCTTGAGACAAGAAGAATTGAAACTGACTTATGTTTTTTGTTCAAGTTGCTAGCGGGTGAAATTTCTTCCCCTGAGCTTCTCTCTCACATCAACTTTAAAATTAATACCTCTGTTACGAGGTCGAATGATACCTTTCATATCAAACACCACTACCGAAACTATGGATGCCACAGCCCTTTAACAAGAATGGCAAGGTATGCCAATGAAGTAGATTTAAACTACTTCGGCATCCCCTTTTCTACTTTCAAACGCGAACTAAAAATTAGAAATTGAAAAAAAAACAAGAAAAAAGAAGACAAACACTTGGTTCAGTGATACTGTTTGAATATGAGCTCCTATCATTTTCCAGGAGTATATTAATGTTTCTGTGTAGTGAAAATATATATTTTTTTATTCTATAGGACCATGAAATTTTAAAACAAATGTATTTGGCTTTTATCATAAATGTATGTTTTGTAGGTATTTATGTATTTAGGACCGCAATTTTATATCAACTTGTATAATACTGTAATGGACTTTCCGTAAATAAATAAATAAATAATATTACGAAATCCATTAGCGCTGCCCCCGTCGGTCGTAAAATGCAGAATAATATGAGGAGTCGAAGAACGAATGTTACCTTTGATCGATCCCGAATCTCGTAGGAGTTTCGATAACCGTCGTCGAGTCATGAATGGATAAGTCTGGAAGAATCTCCATAGTCGGACACAGAGTCTAAATAGGGAGACAATTCACCGCAACGGCAGTTTCTAGTTCTCTAGCGGAGAGTTAACAGTAGGAGATTGGAAAAGGGGAACTTAGTGGAGCTGAGTGCGGAATTCGAAGTTTAATAGAGTTTCTAGTAGAGTCGGATGTTTGAATCAGTTGAGTGTAAGGGTTTTACAAGTAGTCATACTGTAAAGTTGAGTAATAAAATGAGCTACAATAACTTTGGCGACCACTGCATTGGAACATATTCTTCCAATTGGTCAGTGAGTTATGTCAGTTGCTTGTTCAATCAAGCCAGAATCTCCCCACTTGACTCAAAAGCAATTCCAAACAAACAATAGTTTTTTGCTGAATAGGATAACACAGATAGGAAAGTGTCACACAAACACCAGTGCAAAACATGAATAAAGCTCTGCATATAATGACAGGGCTCCAAAAATACCCGTTTTGTCCACATTGCGTGCTGCGGTAAATCTGAGTACGCACGATCCCGATTGATTCAACAATAGAGTTGAATTTTGGTGGAGCGAAATTTTTTCACGAGGCAATCCTGAAAGTTTCCTAGAAACTGTTATGATATTACTGGGTTCGTTTACTGAAATAATACTACAAACAACACTAAACTATTTTTTATTTACCACACTTCACAATTCAACTACTGCACTGGCTCGTGAATCGCTTACAAAGCACTTAGCCTCCTCGACTGATTAAAACATCCAACGCTCTTTACTGAAAACTGCCGTGGAAATGAGCGGGTTGAAAAGGAGAGGTGTTTTGTAAGAAAATGGGAAGAGAAACACTCACCTGATGATTAAGAGCTATTGGAAAGGAAAAAAAAACAAAGAAATTGGAAAAGAAAATGGGAAAAAATTAGAGACAGAGAAAACAACTCATCTGATGATTAAGAGCAATTGGAAAGGCAAAAAATTAAAGAAATTGGAAAATAATGAAAATGAGAAAAAATAAAAAAAGTAAAACACTCACCTGATGATTAAAATCAATTGGAAAGGCAAAAAATGAAAGAAATTGGAAAAAAAGAAAGAAAATAGGGAAAATAAAAACAAGAGAAAACACTCACCCGATGATGATTGGAAAGAAATTGAAGAAAAAATGGGGGAAAAAACAGAATACACTCACCTGATGATTGAGGTATCCGGCCTGGACGGCCATCTGTATCTGCTGCACGAGCATCCTGAGCTGCTGCGTCGACGGCTGCGACTGCGGCTGCAGGTTCCTGCCGACGTTGGCCGCCCCGCCGCCGCCTCCGAAGCCGTGCGACCCGAGGCCGCCACCGCCGCCGCCCCCTTGCGCGAGCATCTTCTGCACGAACGCGGGCGGCATCGTGTTGATGAGCGAGCTGTTGGCCGCCGAGCCACCCATCAGGTTATTGGGCGCGTTGCCGCCGCCGGGCGGGAATCCGGGGCCGCCGCCGCCCGGCGGGAATCTCTGCATGCCGAACGGCGATTGGTCGTAGTGGTCGTCGTGGCGGCCGCCGATGCCCCAGCTGTCGCGGGCGGTGCGCACAGTGCTCAGCAGGTCCATCGCTTCTTCGGCGTTCATCTCGCGCATGCGCAGAGCGTTCTCGACGTCTTCTTTCTGTGGAAGTCACACGCGTTAATTCGTAGCTACGATGTACGTTGGTGAAATCGTTTTGAAAACGAGTAAACAATTGACGAAAAATTTAAATGTGAAAATTCCGAATGAACTTCGAACAATTTCAAAATTTCAACTGACTCTGAAAAATTACGAAAAATAATATAATTCAATAAATAAATATAAACAATCCGAATAGACAGGAAAAAATGTTAAAATATTATTAGTATTGAATTTGTATGTTCTTCAATTGCCATAAAAAAAATTAAAAATGTGATAATTCAATAAAAATTATAAAAAATCCGAGTTAAGACAAATCTCAGAATATTATTGTCGTATCAAATCTGTTCAAGTGAAAAAAAAAATTAAAAATGTGATAATTCAAAAAAAATTATAAAAAATCCGAAAAGAGACAAATCTCAGAATATTATTGTCGTATCAAATCTGTTCAAACGAAGAAATAATGGAAAAAATGTGATTATTCAACAGTAGTAAAAAAGTATTAAAAAAAGTATTCTCCCAAAATAATATAATTGTATTGAATATCTCTGTAATCCAACCGACTATAATAAATTGAAAAAACAATGATAATTCAACAAAAAATTTGAAAATTCTGAATAGGCAAAACAAATCTGACAATGTTATAAGTGCATCACATTTTTTTTTCTTTGTATTCGAGAATTATCGAATATAATTGTGTTACTATCATAGAAAATAAAAATTTATAAATATATGAATAGTTCAAATAGACAAATCTCAATGAATAATCATTGTTTGAAGTTATTTGGACGAAAAAAAAATCCCAAAATGGTGATATTTCGAAAAAAAAAGTGAAATAGCCAAACAAATCTCTTCTCTTCTCCTTTTCAAGAGTGTGTCGTCTTGTGTCTTTTTTTTTACCACCAAAGACTGAGAAGGTCCTAAGCCTTGCTTTTCCTTTTCCTCTCGTGGCGGCTTTCTTTTGGTTTTTGTCGCCTGTTTTGTGTTCGTTTCGTGGTTTCGGTTTTCGATAAGCCGGCTTTTCGTTGTGTTTCTTCTCGCTGGTTCGCCGGGTGGCCTCTTTCTTCTCGCCTTTGTTTGGGGTTGCGTTCGTCGCTGGTGGAGGATTGCTCCTCCTTTTTTCCCTTCCTTTTTTTTTTTTTTTGTGGTCTTTCCTTTTTTCTTCGTTTTTTTTCTTTTTTTTTTTCTTTTTTTTCTACCGGGGTGTTGTTTGGTCCTTTCTTTCTTGCCCTTTTGTTGGCTGCGTGGTTTTCTTTCCTGTTTTTTTTTGTCTTTGGTTTTTGTTCTCCGGCTTTCGGCGTTGTTCCTTCTTGGTGTTTTTTCCTTTTTTGTTCGCGTGTTTTTTTTTTTTTTTTTTTTTCTTTTTTTTTCTTTTCCTCCCCCCTTTTGTCGTTTTGACCGTTCACCGGTTTGGGTTTTTTTTGGCTCTCTTGGTTTTTTTTTGTCCTCCTTTTTTCTCCCTTCCTTTGTCCGACCCCCTGTTTTCCTTTTTTTTTTGGCTTCTTCCCGTGTTTGGGTGTTTTTTTTTTTTCTTTGGTTGGTCGTTTGGTGGGTTTGTTTTTTTTTTTTTGGGTTGGGTTTTCCCTTTTTTTTTCTTTTTCCTTTTTTTTTTGTTTTTTTTCTTTGGGTGGTTTTCTTTTTTTCTTCTTTTTTTCTTTCCTTTTTTTTCTTCTTCGTTGTGCTTTTGTTCGTGTGGGTTGTTTGGGCGGGTGAGGGATTTTCCAAAAAGATTTTCGAGTCAGTACTACTGCAATAGTTTCTTAATGAATCAAAAAAATTGGAAATATATATATTAAAAAAAATAAGGAAAGAAATAATCGACCAACAACAACCCACCTTGTATCCCATATCGACGAGACTCCTGAACTGCTTCGAGTTCCACACCATCTCCTTGGTGAGCGGCAGCTTGCCGGGCGGCTTGTGCGACCAATCGGCGGCGGAGACGCCGCCGTCGTCGCCCCACAGCGGTCCGGGCGGCATTTTCGGCTTGGCCCACGAGCCGGCGTCGTCCCAGCCGCCCGTCGGCCCCCCGCCGCCGCCTGGCTCGTCCCACGACGAACCGCCGTTCCTGCCTCCGCCGCCACCGCCGTGGCCGCCGCCCCACACCGACGACACGCCGTCGGGCTTCATGCGCGCCTGCGCCATGCCGGGCGGACCGCCCGCCCCGCCGCCCGCGCGACCCATGCTTCCCCCTGTTGGCAGATCTTTCCAGTGAGAGCCTAGTGTGCAAAATGCGCGATTACAAACACAATTCACCGATAACCGAATCGATAGGAGTTTCCGGGTTTCGGAGCCGTGGTCTGCACGTTTTTCGGCCTGATTTTTAGTCTGCATCTGCATACCACGGCTCAGAAACCCGGAAACGGCTTACAATTCATCAGTTACCACCGGTCTTGAAAGCTCACACTATTTCATGAACTGTATAAATGTCCGCCCATTCACGTCTATCCATCCGCAATCATTCATATTTCCATATGTATAAAAATCCTGTGCTGGTCACTTATACCTGAATGGTTGTTAGCACACTTTTGCATTCATGATTTTTTTTAAATTGGGATATTTCCTGCGCGCTCTATAACAACTTTTCGGTTATAGGTTATGTTCATGAGTTTTTCATATCTTCAAGATAATTCCTCTCTTTCCTTGAAAAATAGTATCGAATGAGTTGAGTAGTCGTTATCACATTTTTACTGACTGATATTTCCTTCGCTATCAAGTTGAAATATTAATTGATATCTCAGTGATTGTGATGTGGAATGTTCCGGATTTGGTCAATGTTTGAGGAATCGAGGAACCGAAATGGTTGATTTTCCCCTTTCTTCGTTATGATCGATAGAGTTTTAACGTTGTTTCAAGTCCAAGAGTTGAATAATGATATATGAAGTAACACGAGCATCGTATTGTGAATACTAAAATGAATCGTGCACTCCTCAACTTTGAGGCATAGTTGTTTTTCATCGCGAAACCACCGAATCAAAGTTCTGTATTTCAATTCGCAATGTTTCACATTCATAACCACCTAGATCTCAAGCAGCATCTGTCATCTATACTCATCCACAGAGCCACGCTAAACAGGATGGAATTTCTGGTATGTCGGGTGTTAACTTGTTCATGGAGGGTAGATAACTAACAAACTCATTTGGTAGAATTACTGGTTTATACAATATTTTATTGGCGAGTTAGGGATTATTTTCGTCTATTATCGTATTATAACATCGGTAAACATGGCAAACTGAATTTTAAAAAAATATAAGATTTGAGAAAACATATCCGATTTGACGTTTCAACAAATATTCCAAGAAACACAATTTTAGAGATCACAAAACCGAAATTCCTGTAACTAAGTAATAAAAGTTACCTTTAATATTTGTTAACGAACGATTTGGAATTCATAGGATAAAATCAAACGATCAAGTTAGATTCGAGCCAGCGGAGAAATGAGACATCACGTAAGTTATCAGAAATGACGAGACAAGTCCTTGAACCTAACCTATAATCCACAAGTTGGCGTCGAGTGAGTGGAAAATATGACATTACCATATTCATGGTGCGCCTCTGTTGGCAATCTTTAGAAGTGAAATTGTTCTCGAGATTCCGCAAGTATAACTCAACGCACCAGGGATCTTATGCATCATGAGGTTGTAATAATAATTCTCAAATCAGTAATAATAATAATCGGTTTTATTCCTGTCAGCTGGAATAATTCGAATGTGAGATTTGGTTTGGATAAGCAGAAGAAATAGGTCTGGAACATCATCGGTTCTTAAAAAACAAAGTTGAGAACATTGAAATAACTTGTGACTGTCCCCAGAAAATTTTGATAGACAACGGAATGATTTGGCGTAATTTGCGAAAACATCAAACTTGGAACTTGGGACTTCCCTTTCCCACTACTGGGTGCGTATCTTCAGAAGTGTTTTCATTACTCAGTATTTATTTCAATTCTTTCATCAATACGATTTGTTTTGGCTTCAAGCATTTCCTCTTTCAGAGGCAGACCAAAAGAAATTTTTATCAGGACTTCTATACCAAATTTAAAGGAAACTAATGAAATCTCTGGAATTTCAAGGAGAGTGTGATTTTCAATTGTACTCCAGAAAGCATACCGATTTCCATTGATATTCGTAAAACATAACGTATCAAAACAATCACTCCTCCGACTACTGTTATCAGGTAACACTAACTCTACCAACTCTCCACAAAATCCAACCAATCCGGTAATCATCAGGCAAACGCCCGTCAGAAAACTATTAACTACTACTACTTCCCTGGCTAATACCGCGCCGGATATTTACCGTCTTCCGACGGACGTTTGCGAAACGATCCCGAAGGAAATTGAAATATCCACGAACACCTCCACCCTGCCAAGATACAATACCTTGCTGGGGATTCCCCCAAAGCGAAGTGCCGTCGTCGTAGTTGGGCATGTTGCGTCTCTGCGACGGCGGCGACGGCTCGTCCCATCCGGCGGCGGTGACCGCGTTTCCGGGCACGACGGGCGGCATCTTGTTGTGGTGGTGCATCGGTTGAGACGCGGCGTGAGGGGCGCCTTGGCCCCAGAAAGCCTCCGCGCCTGCGCCGTTCAGTCTTCCGGTGATGCCTGAAAAACGTCGGTTCGTCAGGGGGGGGCGGAGTTCGCTTCAGAAGGCGGGGTCGCGCAAAAACAACGTGTAATCACTTCACCCCGTCTTACACTCGCAGTGAACACCCGATTTACAAAGTTGCATTCGAATATTCCGAGAAATACATTGAATCAACAAATAGATGACCAAGCGTCGACCTTTGACTGATTTTCAAAAAATATAGTGTCGAGTTACTCGAGTTGAATTTATCCTACAGTAATTTTAACTACGAAAGATAAATCCTCGAATAAATCAGTTTGAATACCAACAGTTTCACTTTCATTTCAACTCAAGCTATTTCACCGACTTTTTATCATGGGAGCATTAAGCTAATGGACCATTAAAGGCCAGTGAACGCACTTCAATGATTGCACCATATTTTAAGAGATTATTCAACATCCATTAATGAAGTTGAAGTGAAAATTACTGTTGCATAAATCCACCTTTGTTCTGTCTATTCCGTTTGAAATCAGTTGAAAAACTGAAATAAACCAACTCATCGTCAGAAAAACAATTACCTCTCGGATCTCCTCTCATGTCGCTTCCGGCCATCGGTCTCATCTGGTCTCTCGGATCCAGCAGCCGCATCGGGTCCGAATTCACCGGTCGCATGTCTCTCAATTCCGGCCGAATTTCTCTCGGATCCAATCCCGTTTGACGAGGATCCGCAGATCTGGGATCGCCCCAGCCGGCGTTATTCGTACCAGCATTCCAGTCGTTTTCTTTCTTGGGACCTGACGATAGGGACAGCGAAGAAGGAATATTTCAAAATCGAGTTTTTGAATTTGATTTCCGAGATTTATAGGTCCCAGAATACCTCAACCATACAAAACATCATCAACTTTGAACATCATCAACCTTGTAATTTTTTAGAATATCCAGCTTTACTAAGCTGATGAATTTTTTTTTTGACTTTTCCTTCTCAGAGTCAAAAAACAGAAATTACATCTATAAGAGGAGTAAAATAAAGAAAATTTCCCACATCAAGAAAAAAAAAACTTTTTTTGCAAGAGTAATTTTTTAAAATCGAACAAAATAATTAAATTTCAACACCCTGAATCTCCGGAACGAAGCATTCCCGGACACAAATTTATAAAGCCTTTTTTTCGAAATTGTCTCAGGAATACGTCACTTGAATATTTCAACGTACTTATGATACACCCTGTATACTTTTTCTAGGGCTATAACAGATAATAGGGAAATGATTGTACAAATGACAGAACTTTGAATTCAATGACCTTCAAAATGTCGATTTAGGTACAACTAAGAAAATAAAGCTATCATGGCTTGAAATTTGATATTCCATGGAAAACCTGATTTACTGGGTAATAATTACTACAAGTGTAACACAACGAAGTCATTGTGTTATCAGGTAAGGAAATTGAATTGAAGACATACAATGAACCTCATTGTTGTCTCAAGAACAGTTGGGGTGGAGCAGTTCCGTGTCATACCCGTAGAAAAAATATATTCCTGTATTCCATAGCCTACACATCGCATTAACCGACTGCGCCAACTCGCGTCCTCCCACCGTTGTCACCACTACTCACCTCCCCACATGGCGCCGTTGCCGGCACCGCCCCCGGCGCCCGCTGCGCCGCCCCATTGCTGCTGGTTGGTCGGCACGCCGGTCCACACGTTGGAGGCGTCGGCGTCGTCGTCCTCGCCCCACGTGCCGCCGATGTTGGTGGAGGGGGTGTGCCCCCACGGCGTTTTCTGCTGCGGTTGCTGCGGCGGCTGGCCGCCGTTGCGCAGGTTCGTCTCCCACAGCTCGGTGCCGTTGTTCACGGCCGGCTTCCACGGCTGCGCGGGGCCGCCGCCTCCGCCCCCTGTGCCGTCCATCTTCATCGGGGGTTCGGGGCTGCTCGGGATGTCCCAGTGCGTGTCTTGGTTCACGTGTTGCTGAAGGGAGGAAAGAATCGTTGAGGCTTGCGCACATTAGAGCGGTGGCTGAACGAGCGAAATACCCCAATGTGCGTTAGCCTTCAGGGGAAGTCCTTCCGACTTTTATGTTTCAAATAGAATTTATAAGTTTTTTTGAAAATTACGATACGTTTTCCAACGATATATTATAATGATACTTCCAATTCACAAACTGCTGGTATAATTAGATTTTATAAAAAAAAATCTTTCTATTCCCGTTGTAATGGAACATTTTCATGAAAGTATGCTAGAGAATATTGAACAATATCATGTAACAACAATTCATGGCTAATTTTTTCACACAATTTTTATGCAGATTAGCAATTTTTTAAATCTTTTTTCTTCATATTTCTCGAATGCTGGCATAGGAATTGTTCAAGTTGGTTATAAACTCCAATTTTTGACTTTCAATATATATTTTATCTTACCAAATTCGAAAATTCCTCAGCTTTTGAGAAATATCACAGAAAAAGTAATTCTATACTCAAAAGTTATTACAAAAAAAATATATAATTTTCATTTGAAATATTAAAATTGAATGCGCTTCCAAATAACCAAATCATGGCTGATATTACCTCCGACCTAACTAGCGACATCTGTCGCGAGCTCTCCAGATTGTCTTGCCATTGGCTATCCATCAGAAAACCCCCTCGAAAACCCCAAATCACTCACCCCTCCCCAGCCGTCTTGGCTGAATATCGCCTCCCGCATGCTGTTCAGTTGCTCGAGCTGCTGCTTCGTGTTGCTAGTGGGCCCGTTGTTGTTCTGTTGCGACACGCCAGATGGAGCGGGGGGCTGCTGCTGCTGATTGTTGGGGGGCATAGCGTTGTTGGTCGTCGGCTTCGAGCCGGGCTGACCCCAGCCGGAGTTGCTCGACTGCGTGGTGGGCGGTTGCTGCCCGTTGGTTTTGTTACCTGCAACGAACACGTGAAAAAATACCTTGGCGTTTTTCATTACAAAGTTCGGGATAGAAATTTGTGCGCGGAAGTTGATGGATTCGAAATGAATGTTGGATAATTTCGTAATATCCTGTGAATATACAAAGATTTGGAAAACATCCTTCTAAGATAGAATTTGAACTTTTGTTACTAATGTCCTATAACTGTCCAAAGCTTTGAAAATCAACCTTCTAAGATACAATTTTCGAGTTTTTTCGTAATGTCTTGTGACTATACAAAACTTTGAAAAAAACACCTTTCCGAGATACAATTTGAAAGTTCTTTCGTAATGTCCTATGACTATCCAAAGCTTCGGAAATCACCCTTCAACGATACAATTTAAGAGTTTATTCGTAATGTCTTTGAAAAACACCCTTCCAAGATACAATTTAAAAGTTTTTTCGTAATGTTTCGTGACTATACAAAGCTTTGAAAAACACCCTTCTAAGATACAATTCGAAAGTTTTTTCGTAATGTTCTATGACTATTCAAAGCTTTGAAAATCACCCTCCTGAGATACGTTTTTTCGTAATTTTTTGTGACTATACAAAGCTTTGAAAAACACCCTTTTGAGATACAATTTGAAAGTTTTTTCGTAACGTTTTTTGACTATTCAAAGCTTTGAAAATCACCCTTCTGAGATACAATTTTTTTCGTAACAAGTTTTAACAAAATAAATATAGACAATGGAATTATGAAAAAATAGAATTCACGTCTTTGAGACTGTCAAAATTGATTCAATTGAAGAGAATCAAATCGACAAGACCTATTATTTATAATTCTCTTCAGAAATATGAAAAAATCAAGCAGTTCTACGGGGTAATTTTCGAGATGTGGTTGTTTGAAATGAACGGCATAGACGAAAGAAAAGCCCACACCCACAGAAACGTTAGAGGATTCGCTATGAACATACCGAGAAATACTCACCATTGTTGTTGTTAGCTTGCTGAGCGGGCGGGGTACCCCAGCCTGAAGTACCGGTGCTCAAGGAACTTTCGCCTCCGCCCCTCAACCGCAAAGGCGGAGCGCGGCAATGGTCGTCGTCGTCATTGGTGCGGCAAACGTCCGCGAGATGGCGCGCCGTCGCGTCGTCTTTTTCATCGTAGTTATCGCAGATAAGAGGATCGTCGCAGGTCGATTTCAGTACGTCGTCGTGAACGTCGGGTAATAGTTCGAGGTCGTCAGCCTTTTGATTGGGAATGTCTCGTCGTCCGCGGAGCAGTAGTGAAGCAGCACCAAACTTACCGACTAACTTAAAGCTATTATTGTGGGCGGCCGCGCGGTCGCGGCCGGTCATACGTTGTATTCTTTTTTTTGGTACGGTAACAGAGTTCAGAAGACAATTTTCGGTCACAGATCGCATCCTAAGATTAGAGTTGCGGCGGCCGCGAGAGGCGCGCCGACAACTTGAGCCGGATATCACAGACGAAACGTCGCCGCCGTCACCTTCAGGAAGGGGGCGGACGACGCGCGGGGCGGCCGCGCTCGGGGGGTCGGCTCCGGCCCCCCCGGCCGACCGGCGGCGGGCCACTTGTACTGGGGGTGCGGCGCTGCCCCTCATGGCTGACTTTTGAGGCACTTGGTAGGTAGGAAATGTAGATTTCGGCTCGGAGGGGGTAGGGGCGCGCATCTTCATCAGTGCTCCATATCAGTCTGGCCAGCCAGAGACCTGCAATCAAAACGTTCGAAATGCAATCACTTCGATATCATAACGATAACAAAAAAAAAAGTAGTTGGAATGAGTCTACTCAGAGCACATTATTCTCGGGCCGAACGATCACTCACGCCACGGGTGAAGTCAATGCAAAAACAATACAAAATTTCTAGGATATATTCAAAACAACCCTATGTGCATATGAGTACCTGCGAATCCCGTAAAGTCACTTTTAGATCGTTTCGAGAAAAATATATTTTCTGCGGGTAAAAAAATTAACCCGAAATAGTTGCTTCCAGTACGATAAAGTGAAACTTTCTATGAATCATACCGGAAGGTTTGATTTCAGGACGCATGGAAAAAAAAAACATTGAATCGGATGTCTGATGGTTGAAATGAGGATTTTTGGCACTTTTCTCGGTTCCTTCAGTACCTCAAATAAGAGTGAAGTGACAACGTTATACTTTTATTTATAGTGAAAATAGCACATTTCCACGCCAGAAAAAACTTCGGAAATACCCGCTTCACAAATCACCTTAGATAGCCTTTATCAAAAATTGATATCGAACTATTTGAGATATAAAAACTACTTGCAATAATTTTCCTCGCAAAAAGAACGACCTGTGAAAATTGAGTCCAAAATATTTCTTCACGAAAACTGGCGAAAATGTTCTTCGTAAGATAAGAATAAATGGGATCGACCTTCTGTCACTATTCATGCCAGGCTTTCGAAAGCATCGGGAAGCTTATTATCAGTGGAGTGCCGTAAGGCGTGAAAAAAGTTGAAAAACAAAAATGTGCGATCTTGATTACAACGAACTTCATCAACAATTTACTTAAAAAATGAGAAAGACAAGGGAAAAAATGTTTAGGTAAAGATTCAAACCCAATGAATAATATTTGTATAGTAAATTTAATGGGGCCGTTCATAAAATACGTTCGCATACAAGAGGGGGGAGGGGTCTGGCTGAGTGTGACAAGATGTGACAAGGGGGGGCAAGGTGACGTTCGCCGTTTTTTATTTTTTGACATGACGCTAGGAGCCAGCGAGACCACTTTTGGTAGAAATCTACTTTTTTTGTAGATTTCTGACGAAAATTGAAAAATTTTGGTATGAGAGAAATCTTCAGTAGATTTCGGTAGAAATCTACAAGTGCGACATCTTCTAACGAATTCCTAAACTCGTCAGATTTTTTAATCAAATCTATAGTGACTCCATCTTTGCGAATGAATTTTCAATTGAGAATGCGAATTAATCTTGTTACAGTACACTGTATTTCACTATACAAATGAAACAAAATAAAGCGATTTTTTACTATTTCATTGTGTTATTGAGCAATGAATCTTCTGATCATGTAATTAGAAAATCCTTGGACTTCTGAATAATAGAAATATTTATTATTTATATGTTCGTTATGAAAGATATTTATTAATTTATTTGAATTTTATTATAACAACTAAATAAATATTTTTAATTTTCAGAATTTGTGTACCATCATTTAAAATTTATCATACTCAGCAGGGGGGTCTTAGTTTTTGTGACGAAATATTTCTAGGGGGGGGGGGGTCCAAAAAGTGTGACACAGCGTGACAATGGGGGGGGGGGTCAAAAAAAGCTGATTTTAGTGTGACGTATTTTATGAACGGCCCCAATGTTAATTTATTTATAATATTTTTATAAACTATATACACTGGCTTTCTTTAATGTCCTCCCCCCTTTCATTTTTTGAACGGGTCAATTCAAAAAATTTAAAGTTGGGATAACAAAATTGATGCATGAATACTATATTTTGGAGTGAAATTGACACATGAAAATTTCAAGACGGCGACTGTGCGTCATCTGGAACAAAATAATTAAATGGAAATGGGGGTCTTGTGACAGATCCTTTAGAAGCTGCTGAGGAATTCTGTACAACTCTTGAATATTGAATCAATATCTTCAGCTACTACTTACAGAATGGCAGAAATTTCAATAACTGCCTGAATACATCGACCTTCAACTTCGTCGATAGTCTCTTACGATTTCATGAGGTTTTAAGTCGATGTATTCAAGCAATTATTAAATGTTTCGCCATTTTGTAGTAGATCGAGATATTTACTCAATACTCTAGGGTGATACTAGTCAGCAGCTTCAAAGGGATGTGTCACAAGACCACCCTTCCCATTTAATTTTTTTACCAAATTACGCACAGTCGCCATGTTGAAATTTGCATTTATCAATTTCACTCCAAAATATTTTATTCATGCATCAATTTCATTATACCAACTTTCAATTTTTTGAGTTGAACCGTTCAAAAAATGAAATTTACCAAGCAAACCTTATTTATTAGGTATAAATCTCGGTATAAATCTTCGCTTTGAACTTTTTCTTTCTTGTCCTTCTAATTTTTCAGTGAAGTGTTGTTGAATATTGTTGTAATCAAGATCGAAAATTTTTGTGGTCGACTTTTTTATTCGAGCTTTGAAGAATGCAGTCTAATAGCTTTTATGGAGTCCCATTGTGCTGTCGCGTCGTGGATTCAGAGGTATAAATCTTAAGGCGCTCCACTGTATCAGGAACTCATCTGATCAATTCCAAAGACCTTGTCATCTCCAACCTCGTCTTCATCCAGGGTATAATATATTTTCCAAAATGTGTCCCCCTCACAACCAAATTCTACGTTTCCGAGCATTTTTGCTCCAATTCACAAACAAAAGAAAGCTAGGTACAAACTTTTTGTTGGACCACTCTGTATGCTATAGAGAACTTTCAAACATACTTGTCATATCAGCTAGTCAAGTAAAATCGACATTAATCCAATAGCATTTTATGTACCTACTTTTTCACCAGTCAAATACAGGAACAAGTTTGGAAGTATCTGCCTCGCTACTTCTTTTACTAAGACTTAGACTTGGGCCTGCATTCAACAAACAAAATCCCCTTTAGGAGAAGCATCGTTAAAATTGGCTATTATAAGCTATCTGATATATGTTTGAGAATCCCAAATGATTCGATATTTTTGTAAACTATGGCGAAGGCGCTGATACATTCGAAATGATATGGCATAACCAATGCCAGGCAGCTATTCCCACTCGCCATAGTTCTCTTCAGCGGCACTAAACCATACCTACGAATACAATGCATTTCGAACCGTACAAACACAACAAAAAATACATTGAGATCGTCAATCAAGAATTGTCCTCTATTGAACAATAATATCAATTCCGATAAAGGACCAGTCGATCATTCAGAATGGTTTGAAAAAGAAGGAAACCTTGAGTAAATGCTTTGAGCGCAGGTAGGCAACGGTAGGTAGACAAAGTAGTCCAGCAAAAAGCGAATGAAGTATTTGTATTCATTCATAAGAGGCATCAATTTCAATACTACGCCGACTGAGATTTCAAAAGTAGGGGATTTATCACAGGTCTAAAGAATTCGCAAGAACGAAGGGAAGAATAAGACATTTCACGTCGTAGCTGGGGATTTTTTCTGAAATTCGAAAGATATTCACATACATGAAACTTACATTACAACTGGAAATTAAAGGTGATTTTTGCTTCCACTGAATTCGTGAAACAAGGTATCGAATTTGTCTAATCACCAATCACGTCACTACTAGTATATGTTGGTATTAAGGTCAATTAAAAGATATAAATATTTGATATTCATTGATTTCACGGCATTTTTACGTCAATTAGACAAAGATAACTTGTTTTTTACGACCTGAGTGAACCGAGATAGGCCCTCTCAAGATTGAGATTAGGATGTATATGTGTGAATCCCCCATAAGTCGAAAATTATCCCTGGTCGACTGTGGAGTCGAGGTGCAAACAACACAGAGTCCAGGAATGTGTTGTTTGTGGAGCCGTATTAAGGTTGAATTGTCAAACTTGACGTTTATAAATTCAATTGCTGGTGTTCTCGAAGGTAAAATAATAATAATAAATAATAAAGTAAAAATGAAAGTTATGATGAAATGAGAGCTAATTGGGTCAGTGACACTAGAATAATTATTGCCAAAGAAATCAAGAGAAAAGTACGTTTTATGGACTTTGGCAAATAAACAATGTGTTTTCAATCATTAGTGATATATTTCCCTACAGTAAGGAAATCTCGACTTTTTTCTTCGAGAAATGTTGTCTGGAATGTCAAAATTTACTAGCGATTTGCGAAAAATTATTTCAATTACTTATAAAAGATTTGTTTTCCTTTCGACGGGAATCGTATCCAGCACAGTTCCAAGCATTCGCACAGACATGTCGTGACAGTCGACAGGCTCAAAAATGTCCAATTCAAAGCTGGGCAACTACTTTGAACTTTTCTGGACACGATTCCCGTCGAAAGGAAAACAAATCTTAAATATACGAAAATGTATCGACACACTGAATTTTTTTCAATAAGTAAATTTTAGATAATTTTCCTGAAACTATTTTTTCCTTCCGAGGTCATTGAAAGATTTGTAACATTTCAGTATTGAATCGAAGTCAATCAACATTACCACCATGGTAATGCTGATTGTTACAAAATAATAACAACTTTTTTTACTCCCACCAGTTAGGTACTAAACAGGGTTGGGCTGATTAAAATCAAGTGATCAAAATCACACTTAAAATCATGATTTGAAACGAATGATTTCTGAAATTAAAATAGTGATGTAAATCAATTTTTGTTTTTTTTTATTCAGAACCAGATAAAAACATAATATAAAAGTTTTCTCGAAGATCAAAAGGAGTATCTGCTTTTAGCAAAAACAACAAAAAAGAAATACATGATTCCAAATCCTTAAACTA
The DNA here is from genome assembly GCA_032362365.1 of Zygogramma bicolorata. Classification (NCBI taxonomy): domain Eukaryota; kingdom Metazoa; phylum Arthropoda; class Insecta; order Coleoptera; family Chrysomelidae; genus Zygogramma; species Zygogramma bicolorata. The sequence goes on from JAVJAQ010003084.1 coordinate 96,693, forward strand.
AACAAACACCTAAATATTATTACTAAATTTCTTCAGTCTATTCATTTTCGTTATACAATTCAAACAAAAACACGAGTTTTTCTCCTTTTTCTATGCCTACTCTGTTTCTAATATCTGAGTGTACAACTAGCGAAATGCGTGAAATTGTCAATTCATAGGTTGAGAAGGAAACAAGCCTCGACAGGAATATTCTTGCAAAAAGCACAACAAACGCGTTCGTGTTCGTGCCTCACTCGGCACTGTATAGCCAGTATAGCGTGTATAGGACAGAAGGAAAACAAATCGCGACAAATGCGTTATCACAAGTTTTTGAGCCGCAAATTGTATTAAAATTTTTAGACTTAGACATTAAAATAATCAAAAATAATTTCAAAGAATCAAAATGTTCAAATTTCATATTCAAATTAAAAAAATCAAAAAAATCAAAGGAATCGTGATTTAAAAAAAAATCAATGATTTTTGATTTTTTTAATAAGAATCAGATTCTGCTCCACCCTGCTTAAAACTGTCCATTTCAAACCTGTGCAACTGCTTCGAACTTTGCTGGACACGATTCCCGTCGAAAGGAAAACAAATCTTAAATATACGAAATGTATCGACACACTGGATTGTTTTCAATAAATTTTAGAGAATTTTCCTGAAACTATTTTTTCCTTCCGAGGTCATTGAACGATTTGTAACATTTCAGTATTGAATCTGTTTTTCGATCGAACTCAGTCAACATTACCACCATGGTAATGCTGATTGTTACAAAATAATAAATTTTTCGAGAACTTTTTTTACTTCCACCCGTTAGGTACTAAATGTGATCGTTTTTTATAGTTAACGGTTAAATAGGCGATTTCTACATAAGCATTAATAAATGTTCTTATATCTGGAATATTTTCTACTTTATTGAGTCAAGTTTGAGTCACAATTGATTTTTTATTTGTGAAATCAGAGGACTTTCATCTACTCCTCAAACCAATAATTTACTAAAATCGTACAGTTCAAATAGACTAGCTGGTTAAGGGTTGAGGCATACGATCCACTCCACAGTCGTTAGTTAATAGTGAATAATTTTAACCATGGCTGCGCTCCAGGTTTACTGTCGTCGGTAAATTCATTTTTTCGCAAATTGCAAGTAAATTTAGACCGAGATTTAGACACTCCATACAAAATTTCTTAAAGAAAAAGTCTAGATTTCCTTGATGTAACGAAATTATATTACATTGCAGTTGTTAGTGTACTACATAAATGATTAAAAACAGTTTCCATAGTACATCGCAAGTTTTTCCGGCTTGAGGGTCGTTTCCTGGAATTTTGAGTTCCGGAGCTTTCGGCTGCATCTGCGGCAGCCATCTTCAGCGACGTGGTCTTAGTTGAGTTCCTTCCTGTGAGTCTACTATAAATAATGGCACAGTAACCATGGGCGCCGTTACAAAAAATATTAGGGGGGGGGCACATTACGCAAAATGTTAGCGAGAGGCATACTTTCTCAAATCAAAGTATTGCATTTACTTAATTGAAATGAATATCCTTTTGAACAATACTTACGACTGTGGTTTAGAAAAAAAATGCAAAATCAAGTCGATATCGTGTCTTACGCGGTGTATAGATTGAAAAATCTAAAATCCAGGAGGGGCGCCCGCCCCCCCTTGCCCCCAAGAAACGACGCCCTTGACAGTCACCTAAGTTATTTCATTACGAATTTCAAAGCACCATTCATTTGTGAATGAAATTATTCGCGATTTTTTCAAAATTTATAGATATCTGTCGAATTTTAAATGATTTGTGGAAAAATAGTAAGGAAAGTCACATTCCGGGACTCTGTGTTGCCAAGTCTCGGCTTGCGTCTCGACTCAGCAATCTTTAGAGCAGGGTTGGGCTGATTAAAATCAAGTGATTAAAATCATTATTAAAATCGCTTGATTTCTAAAATTAAAATCATGATTTAAATCAATTTTTGTTTTTCTTATTCAGAACCGATAACAACATAATATAAAAGTTTTCTCTAAGATCAAAAGGAGTATCTGCTTTTAGCAGAAACAACAAAAAAGAAGTAGATAATTCCAAATTCTTGAACTAAACGTAACACCAAAATTTTATTACTGTATATTTTCAGTCTATTCATTTTCGTTATACAATTTAAACGAGAACACGAGTTTTCCTCCTTTTTCTATGCCTAATCTCTTTCTAATATCCGAGTGTACAACTAGCGAAATGCGTGAAATTGTTGGGCAACGTCAATTTATAGGTTGAGAAGGAAAACAAACCTCGACAGGAATATTCTTGCAAAAAGCACAACAAACGCGTTCGTTTTCGTGCCTCACTCGGCACTGTATAGCCAGTATAGCGTGTATAGGACAGAAGGAAAACAAATCGCGACAAAAATTTTCTTGCAAGAAGCGCGACAAACGCGTTGGCACAAGTTTTTGAGCAGCAAATTGTATTGAAATTTTTAAACGTAATACATGAAAATAATCAACAATAATTTCAAAGAATCAAAATATTCAAATTTAAAAAATCAAATATATCGTGATTTAAAAAAAAATCAATGATATGGATACAGTGTACCCGAGATCAACAGGGCCATGAAACCGAAGAATTCCACTGTTCGAAACAGGGAGGACGTTCAGATAGTTGCACATGCATATTTGCCATACATCCCGAGGGTCACAGACAGAATTGGAAAACTCCTGAGTAAATACAACATAAAAACTGTATTTGAACCCACAAAGAAAATTCAACAGAGCCTTAGATCGGCTGAAGACAAAAGAGATCCACTGTCTGCAGCAGGGCTTTATCGCATACCGTGCACCTGTGGGAAGGTATACATCGGTACCACAAAAAGATCCATGGGAACAAGGCTAAAGGAACATGAGAGAAACTGCAGACTAGGGCAAACTGACAAGTCGGCTGTGGCGGAACACGCACTTAGTGAGGGTAACCACAGGATTCTGTTTGAAATGCAAAACTGATTGCACCCAACCAGGGATACCATAGCCGACTGGTACGGGAGGCAATAGAAATCCACAAACACACGGATAATTTCAACAGAAAAGAAGAAGCTGTCAACTTCAACCGAATATGCAGGTAGTTCTTCAGATAATGATGATTATTCTTCGAACCCAGATGAGGTAAACAAGGTAATCAATATTAATGACAATTCCCCTAATCCGAATGGAATAATTAGCACCGAAAACTACCTGAATCGGCATAAATACAACTTGCGAAGAAAAAATCTCCAGTCATCGGAGTGAATTTCAAGATGAATGAGCCTCTGAAGAAGCTAGCCACTCGAGCCAGCGAAACGTCAGGAAGAAATTCCAAAAAACGACGGCCTTCCAACTCGAATAAAAGTAGTGATACTGAGGTGAAATTTACATAGGTTGTAATCATTAGAATATATAAAGCACCCAGAAAGAAATATCGAATAAAAAACCCGAAGCAAAATATGATACTGAATGAAGACATTCACCTTTTTGAAAAAGATCTATTTCAAAAAACTCCTTAACACACCTACCTAGTCCATGAACCTACTTGAATAGTGACAAATCGTCACAATGTGTTCAGGCCAGTCTCGACTAAACTGACACTTGTCAATGAACAACTAGGCACTTCCCTGGCTGGTATCTGACAGGTGCCAATGTGACACCAACTACCTTGTACTGATGATGAGCCAATAAGCTAGAAACCGGTCCACAAGTGTGCAAATGCGGCAATTTCTTCTATGAAGAAGGCTGTACTGGCACCTATCGGATAAAATTCGACGCCCTTCGTGGTATTAGCCAGAGGAGTAGTTGTTCTCCGACAGGTTTTAACCCATAAACCACCGTGTAGGTATGGTTCAGACTGGCTTGAACAAATTGTTCAAGGACAACAAAATAATTTTAGAATCATTCAAATGAGTTACTAGACAGACATTCCATTGGGTTGTCTCTGTTGATTTGTTGTACTCATATGAAAGTTATCTCTATACCTACCCACACGGCGATTTAAATATCAGATATTTTATCAAAATAATCTTAAAATAGGTACCTAAGATATCCCTATACAATTCAAATAAGTGCCTGTGTAGAGTACAGATATTCAATTCCTGGAACAAATATCGACCTACAATTTATTCTTATCTCAAAGAGTTAACCATTCAAAACCACAAATCCATTTTCATATACTCCTACTCATTGAAACGATTCGGAGAATGAATTGAAAACTTATGTCACCAAAGATAAAATCGGAAAAGTAGGTACCTAGGCACAGAATTCGGTATCATTTTTCTGTTGTCATATGAAAACAGAAAGTCCCAATTCCATATTAGGTACCAAAGTATACTTAATTCAAATTATCTTTGTTGATGTTAATAATCATCAACAAGTTCACGTAGGTATTTGATCTTCACCCTCAAGAAAAGGAAATAGGTAATCGCAAATTTTTATAATTTGTCCCTTAGCATTTAATGAAAATGAATCCAGTATGTACCTATTATATATACAGTTGTTACTTAATGACTTTGAATTCTTGAAAAACTCTCCAAACCTAGAAAAATCATCGTTGCTGTCACATTCAAAAGCAATTAAGTACGTACATTGAAAAATGAGAAACATTTTAGAGTATTGCTGAAGACTACCGGGGTCTAATAGATCATATTTTTTCCACCTCGAAAGCAAATATCCTTAGCCAATTCACAATCTCCACACGAAACGAGTAAAATTCAATAAATACACGGGCTAATCCACTTTCGTGGCCATATCGTGTTTCAATATTACACCTACGTCTTGGTCTCAACACTCGCGGTCATATAGGGCACAAGCGATAATCAATGACAACGGCAATATCAAATATAGGACATAACACGCTATTTATAGACTTAAAACTAGGTGTATACAAAATCGTTCCCAAGAGAATGTTTCTAGCAATGTACTTGAAAATAAACTTACACACAAATATGGACGCCAGGAGAACCAGCGAAACTTGTGCTAAAATAGGGAGGCATCGAGCGTTTCACAAACACGCAAGTCCGTATCGGATGCACTATTTGCGTTCACAGATAGAGATTTAGTGTTTATATCACACAATACTAATGAGAATACTTAATATCACAATTTTTCCAAAAATTTGGCGTTAAATACATGTATTTTGCGGCACCACAGACTTATTTTCGCTTATTGATCCATCACTACGTGGCAGCGCTGCCTGCAAAAAAAACTAACAGCGACAAGAGAATAACAGTAGCCGACAATAAACGAAGTCGGTCCGACTACGTCGCAACGTTGCCAGTTGCAAAATTTTTAAGTAGATTCAGTTAAATTAACTGAACTTGGGAAAGACTGATACCTATATTTTTTTTGCAACTAATCAGTTTCGGTTAGATGGCGTTTCTACAAAATATTCTTATTATTCAGTTAAATGTCGATAAATAAATAGCCAGAAATGCACAAATTTAAGTATGTTATAAGATTCAAATCGAATACTTGATCATATCGCAAAAATTTTTCAATAACTCAAATCGAAAGATGTAATATATGGTCACCAGTTCAGATTTATTATTATAATATCCATATTTACCATCCAGATTTGAGAAAAAACAGTCAAAAAACAAAAGCTGATTCTTTAAGGTGCTGGGACTTGGGACTTATACCTGGCCTCTTTCCTATTGGGATTTCAAATTGAGATCGCAGTGCCAAATTCAAGAAAACTACAACTAATAATCACCACTTTGACAACTATTGCTATTTAAGGTTAGGACTTTGATGTTGATTGAGATTGCCAAACTGTAAAGCGACTATTGCGACCACTGCGGATTTTAGTGTTTTTTTTCACTTTTCATGTGAACGTTTACCATGAAATGAGCTTAGTAAACATTAGTAATAATTTTAATCATATTTCAAAATAATATCGCAGCGCCATTTGAACCAAGACTTCAACTAATAAGCATCACTTTGACAATACTTCTGACTTTGTTCGACACTTTCACCAGAGGGCGTATATCTTGAAATCCCAATCAAATAATTAATTGATTCGGATCATGTACTTTTTTTTCGGTATTACACATCGCAAGTCGTATCTGCGTTTTCAGATTATTGCCGAGCAGAAGAAGCCTGAAAAACTCAAGTGTTAGGGTGGATTCATAAAAACTTTCAACATTAACCATTTAACATTCACCACCTTAAGACTTATTGCAGGATAGTAGACTCAATTATAAAAAACTAAGATTTGAGATATAAGTTGTCATCTGTCAATACTGACATCTGAACTATGACTTTGAGTATAGCAATGAAAAGGCTTATTTTGGAAACTCAGAATGTATTTTTTTCATGAGGGATAGATACTAAACGCAGATATCATGTATATATACTTGAATATAGGTAATGATTTCATGGTTTTAAACTATGTTATTGCATAACATAACCTCTCAATTCTCATCAACATTCGTGAACAAAATAGGTACATGCGTACATTTCTTGAGCACATCCTATTTCATTTATCAAACAATTCTTAAGTTGGAAGTTGATCATATTCTTAAATCTCAAATGTAAAATGTTAAGCCATAAGTGTTTTTATAACAGTTTCTATGTTGATTCTTGGGTGTTTTCCGGGTTTGATGGCCGTGGTCCACAGGTTTTTATTCCTGACGTTTCGCCTACGACTATGGTAGGCATCAAACCACGGCCATCAAACCTGGAAAACACCCAAGAATCAGTTACCTCCGGCCGTGAAAGTTTACGTTCTTAGTTTCTATGTTATTCCTATGCTCCATCTCTCTTAAATGATAAGTCTTGAATGATAAGTCATAAATCTTAGGTCTTAAGTTTTTCATAAATCGACCCCTACATTCTCACAAGTTCAAAATTAACCACAAGCACCACTTGATGAAAAAGGTGTTAACTGTAGATAACGAAACGACTAAAAATCAAGATGAACAATGAAACAACTCGAATTCAGCTGCAAGAGAAGCCCATCTTTCAGAAAAAAAAATAATTAACATTGAATCATTTGACATTGTTTGGATGACCTAGCTATAAAATTGAGAAACACACGAAATTGGTTTTTTAGACTGTACATTTGATACAGACCGGATTCATACAGGATTTTAAAGTAATAAGCTCTGAGTAATAAGCTATTAGATCAACCTTCACCTTTCAATAGGAAAGTTTATGCACTTTTCATAAGAAACTTGAATAATATCCATCTCTTACTACTTAAAGCTTATTAGTTCAAAAATCCTGTGTAACATACATACAACTGTTCAATTTTCAATTATAATTTCATAGAATGCAGTCTGAAACCGAAGGGTTATTATCACGCTTTGAAATAGGCAGTGTTCAACTATATACATGATCGTACGTAGAGCCAGCATCATATTTTTTTAAAAAACGGATGAACTGAACTTCGTTTTTGCAGTTAGTATTTGCTTGACCTATTATATTTGAGATTTGAAAAAATATTGGATATTATTGGAAATTTTCAAAATGTCAAAAAAAAAAGTTGTTTGTTTTGAATTTTATACCTCTGCACTGAATTATATATTTCTAACTTCTACGTAGGTGAATAAGATTTACAATAATAATAATAATAGTGACATTCGTTGAGAGCTCCATGAAGTAGTTCAACTATTTGATGCGCCTAAGATGTCTAGAAACCCTGGTGTAGGGATTTATACCTGGGAAAGTTTGGGCTCTAAGTGGCGACACATGCCTACTATGATAATGAGCATCATGACCTCTTGACATCTAATAAGCTCAGATGGCGTGTGCAACGAAAAGAGTTACAAATTTCCTAGGAAATGTATAAACGGCCGACCTGACGGCTGGCTATACTTTTACTTTTGGACGCTGACTGATCAACAACCTATATTATTCGTTCAGAATACTGGCCAAATTCCCTATAATTGTGTTCCTCTCATTCGATTTTGTTTTTTATGAGTATAACATTAGATTTTGCTCATTTTGTTGACTGCTCGAATCAAAGAACATAGTTTGTCGGTCGATAGGTTGACTATGCACTCCCAATTAGCGTCAACTAGCGATGAAATTGAGAAACACACTACGATACGTAAAAATGACACTAATGACAGAAAAGTGTCGCCATAAAATTCTAAACAATATCGCATCAGTCCCAACACCATCCTTCTAGACATATTAGATGCGCCTAAGGCGCCTACTTGAAACACAAAATATATTCACATTGATATTACAATATTTCCTTCACAATTATTCGAAATAATTCCATCAAATGTCACTATTGTCATAATTGAGAAATGTCATTTACCTAGTATATTATATCACGTAACAAGGGAGCCAATTACGCACAAGCGAAAATTTTTTAGCTCTAGTTAATTCGCGAATTCACGTAATTGGCCTTATCCCCGAGTCACGTACTCTCCTTTTTCTACTCCCATCAGCCTGACAGCGGCTGCCAATGGGAGTGGGAAATAAACCACTGTTGAACTGAAATCTGGAGCTCAATATTTCTTGTTTATCCAATTCAATGTGAAGCTGGCTCGGATTCAGATCAGAAATAGAAAATATTATGGAAATACTGGATTCAAATTGGAATCAGTTTGGCATCAAACTTTGAAAAACGAGAAGAAATTTGCACAAGAAAGGAGAAGCGGTTTTGCTACAGGCTAAAAAAATTGTTTTCTAGAGTAGATAGTGGATAGAGGCCTCGCATCCATCGAAATTACAAGGTTTGAATCGTGTTTTGAATTGGAAATAAATACATTTCTGAACTGAAAAACTTGATCCTTTGAGTTTTTCTCAGAATTTTCATGGAAAACCACCCTATTCTGAAAACTATCAAATTTGACAAGCTTATCGTAGCACGTGGCAGCTGACTGGAAATTATTTGTACTTCACTCATTTTCAAGTATAAATTAACTGTAAATATAGTTATTTCCATTTTTAAAACTTCCATATAGTTTGGACTTTATATGTGACACTGTGAATACCTTAAAGTAAATCCACCCTAGTTATATATTACCAGGCAAATATACTAGAAAACACAGGCTAGTAATACCACAGGATCGCAGCGATTGGCTGCCGCCATAAATTGTTGTAAAAAAATTGTATAGTATGATCAAAATCGTGTAATTCAGATTTTTTTGGGATTTCGAAATATGGAAAGTTTCGAATTGAGATGATTGATTTCTAATGTTTATCAATCTCAATTCATGGTTGACGTTCACATAAAAAGTGGAAAGACACTTAAAACTCTCATAGTCGCTTACAAACTTTTACAGTTTGGGATTTTCGAACAACGTCAAAGTCTCAACCTCAAAAATAGTTGTCAAAGTGGTGCTTATTAGTTGGGAGTTTCCTCAAGTGTGGCGCTGCAATCTCAATTTGAAATCCCAATACTTGACATAGTGATTTTTTTGAACGAATATCCCAGCTTTGCAGGAAACTCTCCAGAAGCTCAAGAACTTGTGCGAGCAAGGCATACCCGGACCTACAGTTTATGAAGATTTTTGAAAAATCCTGCGACCACGCCAATACAGTACCGTCAGAGAATTATGTTAAGCATTGAGCACTAATAATGATGACATTTGAAGTGAACTTCATAACGTACAAAAGTTAAGATATGCGGGGAGTTTTTTCGGTCGCACTGTATGTTACTAATCGATTTCTTCGTTCGTAGCCATATACAAAAATCAAAAAGTGGTACACACATGGTGAAATAGAATAATATTAATTTACTAATGATATAACAGAATAGAACAAGAAGGCAACTCAAATATAGATACTTGCATTTTGTTGAACGAAAATAGAGAGATTGATACTTGTTTATTGAATCTAGATTGATGTTGGATGACTCTTCTGAAAAGGAAAGTTGATCTGTGAAGATTCAGTTCGAAGGCGGTTGTGAAAAAATCAACAGTTGGCAGAACTAATGCTGAATCAGTCATGGCAGATAATATTTTGACAATACTCACCAAAATCTCGATTCTTATAATAAATTTCCCAAATAGCCTTGAAAAAGGAAACAGAGCTTCCGCACCGTAGATGCAATTTTTGATATACTTACTTTCTCAAATCAAATCTCCAAATTCACGAAAGATACGATACATAACCGAAAAAATAGTCAATTTTGCTTTTTTATAATACTGCAGTTACGTATCTTGGCAAATATACCTACCTATTCGCCTTGAAGAATTTCTAAACATTTTTTCGGATAAAAATAAGAGCTTAGGAATAGGAATTGAAGTAAAATTCGGCTTCATTGAAGTAGGCGTCTGACTTGTCAACCACTCAGTCAAAATCATCTTTAACAATATCTTTCAATTAATTAAAAATCGAATGAGATGAAATTAGGTATACAAAGCCTAATTGGACATTTAGGAATTTGAAAAACAACTCAAAAGTGGGTAGTGGGTTAGAAAATGGCATAATTTCTAACCATCGTAAATAAGCACATTTGTTGATTCACCTAGATTTTATACCCAATAACATTGGCAACGTCGGACATGGCTTCCAGAACTTGCGCGTCGCCCTCTCGAAATTATAGCTTGAAATGCAGAATGAAAGACAACACTGTCATCTTCTGTCCTTCTCTTTCTGTTTTCTCCCACTGCTTTGATGGAAAAATATTGCCCGTAAGCGCGCTGCTGCCACGTTTTCCTCCAAAATGAGAATAACGTTTTCCTTCAAAAGGGAAAAATGTTTGACTTTTACAGAATGACATTTCTATTTTTAAGTTGTGGTTTACAGTATTTACATAACAGATATCTACGAAAGCGTAGAGCGGACATGCAATATTTTTTTCCTTAATTTCGACTTTAAAGTCGAAATTAACTAATTTCGAGTTGTAACTCGAAATTAGCACTAATTTCAAGTTGTAACTCGAAATTAACACTAATTTCGACTTTCAACTCGAAATTAAGCTGATTCGAATTATAAGGCTCAGTTACAAGAACACATAATATACTGAGCATACCGTCGATTGGGTTGTGTGTATATGAAGTGTAAGGGATACACCAGAAGAAAAAAAACTGCATTCTGTGGCCCAAACCTTTTTTGTCCATTCATAAGTGAATACAAATTTCCCCACCTTATGAGCTACACCCTACCAATTCTTGAATGACCTGTTCGCCTACACAGGAAGGTATTTTATAATGGCGTTGGTAGTTGGAGACAAGGCCTACTTGTCGAGGGACTTCTGTTGAAGTCAATAACGTCTGATATACAGGGTGGGGCACCGAAAGGCCTACTTGTCGAGGGACTTCTGTTGAAGTCAATAACGTCTGATATACAGGGTGGGGCACCGAAAACGAAACAGATCGAATATCTTCAAAACATGTTTTTTGAAAAAAATGCAACTCCGCACTCTTGCGGAAAAAAAATGGTTCCGTATTCCAAATTATGATACTTCATTTGCAAGCTAGTTTGACATGAATTCGGTGACAGTGCATTAAGGAATTTTTCTAATGGGAAAAACAAAATGGCGGCGCCACAATGGCGGACAAGATTTGAAATTATGATCCGATTGATTCAAGATTGATAAGTGGTGGTTTTCAGGGGCGGAAATTATGAATTGTTTGTCACTGCAAAAAACAATATGGTGGCTCCAAGATGGCGAACGAACTTTGTAATTATGGTCCGATTCGAATAAAAATTAGTATGTGGGGATTATCATGGTGGAAAATTATGATTGTTTTGTCGATGCAAAAAATAAGATGGCGGAGGAAATTTGTAATTGTGGTTCAATTCGATAAAAAATTGGCATACGGGGGTTTTACAAGTTTCCAATGTGACTATTAGACCTAATCAAATTAATAAAATAAAGCTTTTATACAAATGCGCAAAAAAGAAAATTAATTTTTTTTTGACGTGTACGTAGGTCATTCTGTGCGTGACAGAATCGAAATTTTACCGCGCAAGAATACCTATTTCGTACTCGTGGCAAGATTTTCTTTTTCTTCTCATCGCATTTATGAGAAGCTTTTCATTCAATTTCATTCAATTCTTTATAGTTTTGCTGAAAATCTGTATCCAAAATCCTCACAAGCCAATTTTTGAATCGAATCAGACCATGATTACAAATCTCATCCGCCATACCCCATAAACAGTTGTTTTTCCTGTAATAGAGCGCCAAAATGAAAAGTTAAGTGGCGAACACTCACATGTCCGAATTCCTTATGGAATTACCTTTTCAATTCTGTCACACTTAGTACTTTCCCTATTCAAATTGTATAAGTGACCAAGGGGTGGGGAGAGAAGTATGACAGTAGAGGTAACGATAGGATTTGTTCCCCTTGGATTTAAAATTGACGTGTTTTTGCATTATTATCACAGCACATATGTTTTGAAGAATTCGTTTTCGGTGCCGGGTGGAATCGAACCATAATTACAAATTTCGCCCGCCGTCATTGTTGAAGGATTGCGATTAGAGCTTGTTCTAGGCACCACACCGTCACTGAAGAATTTGTTTCTCTTCAAAGGTACCCTATCCAGCATTTCCTCCAGAATGAAATTCAAAACATAGCCTTTCTTCTAGGTTGAGTTCTTCTCTTGTCATCTTTAAAATGTGGTCATCCAGTACCGAATAGTTGTTCTACATCAAGTGATATAGAGGACGAGCGGCCGAAATGTTATTCAATCTATGGAACTTATTCTTTCCACATACGATTCCTGAATCAAATCGTACCATAATTAGACAATTGAACGAACTTAC